>CM030365.1:107255360-107561104 GCA_017893485.1 Hemerocallis citrina
TATTTACCAAAGTGAGTTGGCTTCAAAATGACAGAATTAAAAAAAAAAAAAAATTAATGACAAATACCACTAAGGCCTTCTCCCATTATAATAGTAGAGATGGGTTAACCACCCTTCGACTCAAATAATGCCCCAATAAGGAACAAAGATGCCGTAGTCCAGCTCTGGAGTATCTAGTTTAGAAACGACGCCTGTGACACTATATAACAAAACATATGCATATATATATTAAATGCCAATAGGCCAAAGCATAGGAACATGAGTCCTCTAAACAAAGAAAAGGGCGAAGTACAAAGTTGAACATCGAGCATTTGGTTGGACAGAAAGTGATAGAGAAAGCAAAACGTAGAAACAGTAAGAGATTTGAATGATTTTTCTTCGTTTGTTTCATGTTCACTACCTGGTAATGGTAGACAATTACAGCTTGAACGGTAAGATGATTGATTTATTTCTTCTTTCCTATAATTTTTCTTCCCATAACCAAAAAAGGAAGAGCAAAGTTTTATTTGTATTTTAGGGTTCTTCTTCCATTCAAAGAATAAGTGAAGTTGGCATTTTATGTGCTCATGGAACAAAGTTTTGTAATTTGAGTTATAGAGAAAGAGAGATGCGAAATAATTACGCTGGTCTCAAATTTTTAGATACTTCCAAAGTATTTCAACGTTGGACCTGTCATACATTACTACTTATAAGATGGCTACGTCTGAGAAGAATCCGAATGTACCAAAATTAAGAAGATTATATATATCTTAGAAACCTCTAGTTATCTTACCTTCTCTTTATCCAAATGTACCAAAATGAAGATGATTATACCACATCTTAGAAACCTCACCTCCAGTTATCTTACCGTGTCCGTATAGAAAGAGACGAGACAAGACGAGACGATACGCTTAAAAACGAGTGCGACCATTATAAACTTGTTCAGAAAAGTAAGCATTTTAAAAGAAAAAATAGAAACTCATTCTGTCCTCATTGTTATTAACTAAACTATTATGCATATAAAAGAGGAATTTTTTCCCAAAACGACCCTTTTTTTGTAAAGTTTTTCCCAAACTGCCCTATTTTTTTTTTTATTTCCCAAAACACCACACTCGGTCTTTAAAAGACCGAGTCTAGTTAAAAGTAGCTCGGTCTTTTAAAGACCGATTCTTGCACTTTGAAAAACCGAAGAGCAAGACTCGGTCTTTGAAAGACCGAGCTACTTTTAACTAGACTCGGTCTTTCAAAGACCGAGTCTTGCACTTTGAAAAATCCAAGAGCAAGATTCGGTCTTCGAAAGACCGCGCTAGTTTGTACAAGACTCGGTCTTTTGCAGTTTGGGGTTTTAATATCGCAGATCTCCTTTCTTCTTCTTCTCGATTTATTAAATACTTCGACTTTTTTTTCTTCTTCTCTCTGTCCCTCAACTAACCCATCGCCCCTTAGCCAATTTTGTGGTCGATTACCCCTTTAATTGATCGATACACTCCCAAAACCAATTAATCTTTCATCGATTTTCGATTTTCCCCATCCTTATTCCCCAAATTTGATTATTTCTTTAAATCCTAAATCCCGAATACCCAATTTCGTAGACCTAGTTTAATTTCGTCTTCGTCTTTGGAAGATCTTGGTTGAAGGATCTTGCTCTTCTCTACCTTGTCAGTAGCTCGCTTTGGAATCTCCTAGGGTGCGTTTGTTTTGAAATTTTGAATAGAGTATTCTGAATTGAGTATTCTGAATAGAGTATTCTGAATAGAGTTATTCTGAATATGAGCCAAAAAGCTGTTTGTTTAGCCTATATTCTGAATATTGATATTCTGAAAGCTGTTTATCTGAAAAAGAGAGTTTAGAAGCTGCTCGGTTATATTTCTAGCTGAAAACTGTATTCTGAAAGCTGTTTTTCTGAAAATGAGTGTTTAAAAGCTGTTCGGTTATATTTCTAGCTGAAAATAGTTATCTGAAAGCTGTTTTTCTGAAAAAGAGAGTTTAAAAGCTGTTCGGTTATATTTCTAGCTGAAAACTGTTATCTGAAAGCTGTTTTTTCTGAAAAAGAGTGTTTAAAAGCTGTTCGGTTATATTTCTAGCTGAAAACTGTTATCTGAAAGCTATTTTTCTGAAAAAGAGAGTTTAAAAGCTGTTCTGTTATATTTCTAGCTGAAAACTGTTATCTGAAAGCTGTTTTTTCTGAAAAAGAGAGTTTAAAAGCTGTTCAGTTATATTTCTAGCTGAAAACTGTTATCTGAAAGCTGTTTTTTCTGAAAAAGAGTGTTTAAAAGCTGTTCGGTTAGATTTCTAGCTGAAAACTGTTATCTGAAAGCTGTTTTTCTGAAAAAGAGTGTTTAAAAGCTGTTCGGTTATATTTTTAGCTAAAAACTATTATCTGAAAGCTGTTTTTCTGAAAAAGAGTGTTTAAAAGCTGTTCGGTTATATTTCTAGCTGAAAACTGTTATCTGAAAGCTGTTTTTCTGAAAAAGAGTGTTTAAAAGCTGTTCGGTTATATTTTTAGCTGAAAACTGTTATCTGAAAGCTGTTTTTCTGAAAAAGAGTATTTAAAAGCTGTTCGGTTATATTTCTGACAATTTTGAATATCAATTTGAATATCAATTTAAGCTGTTTTTCTGAAAAAGAGTGTTTAAAAGCTGTTCGGTTATATTTCTGACAATTTTGAATATCAATTTGAATATCAATTTTGAATAATAATATATATATATAATAATAATAATAATAATAATAATAATAATAATAATATATAATAATAATATATATATATAATAATAATAATATATATAATAATAATATATATAATATATATAATAATAATATATATAATAATAATATATATAATAATAATAATAATAATAATAATAATAATAATAATAATATATGATAATAATATATAATAATAATATATAATAATAATAATAATAATAATAATAATAATAATAATATTAATAATATATAATAATAATAATAATAATATATAATAATAATAATAATAATAATAATAATAATAATATATAATAATAATAATAATAATAATAATAATAATAATAATAATAATATATATAATAATAATAATAATAATAATAATAATAATAATAATAATAATATATAATAATAATAATAATAATAATAATAATAATAATAATAATATATAATAATAATAATAATAATAATAATAATAATAATAATAATAATAATAATAATATTCTGAATAGAGAGTAAAGGAGGTGTGAGAAGAGAGTAAAGGAGGTGTTTTGAAAAATAGGGGGTATGAGTATTCTGAATAGATATTGGGAATAAGACTTAAAACAAACGCCAACTCAGAATAGAGTATTCTGAATACTCTATTCTGAGTTGCAAAACAAACGGACCCCTACTTGAAAGGTATATTTCTGAAGCTTTTGATAAGCAAATATTGTGTTAGTCTTGATGCTATTGTGAAGTTGCGGAGTTGAATTTGACTTATTGTTGACAATGTAGAGTAGCTATTGTTGTTATTTTTAGTTTTAATTTTGTTGAAAAAGAAAGAGTTGAAAGAGTTGAAGTTGTTGAAAAAGAATGAGTTGAAAGAGTTGAAAGAGTTGAAGTTGTTGACAATGTAGGCATTGTTATATAGTATTTGTTGAATTCTATATAGATTTTTGCTAAAATTAAGAAAGAGTTTAAAAATTTAGAATTTGTTGAAGTTGAATTTGTTATATAGAATTTTATATAGAATTTTGCTAAGAAAGAGTTAAAATTCTCTAATTTGCTAAAATTAGAGAATCAACGACATTGTTATATAGAATTTGTTGTTGTGGAGATGTTTAGAGATTGTTGTTGCTTTTGTTGTTGAGATGTTGTGGTTGTGGAGAAGTTTTGAGATTTTTGATGTTTTTGTGGTTGAGATGTTGTGGTTGTGAAGATATTTCGAGATTGTTGTTTTTTATATCTAGGTTATGTGTAGTTAATAAAATTTTTGTTCAACTTGTAGAATTTGTATTCTATTGTAAATGGCACGCACAAGGGGTAACATGGAGGTAGGAGAAAGTAGTAGACCTCCACGTGGCGATGGACCACGTACTCGCGGTGGACGTGGTCGTGGTCGTGGTCATGGTCGTGCTCGTAACGAGGGTACTAATATAAGTAATTAATTGTTGATTCTAATAGAATTATATTACATCTCGGTCTATTGATGTAAATGTTATTGTTATGTAGGTTGAAGTCAATCCAAATGAGGCGGGCACTTCTTCTTCAGTCCCTTCATCATCATATATCCCTTCTGGAGGCCCCAGACCCCTCGACCCTTCACTCCTCACTTTCCAGCCGTTGCATCGATCGCAAAATATTTGGAACGGTGAGACTACGGAGTGCCGCTTTAGGACTGGTCATCCGCTACCTGTGCACCCACGTATACACGAGATACTAAGAGACTGTGGGTTCTACGGTATTGCCAGGATGACATCCATCAAGTGCGATCGTCCTCTGTTGGAAGCACTTCTTGAAAGATGGAGGCCCGAGACACACTCCTTTCACCTACCAGTTGGGGAGATGACAGTCACTCTGCAGGACATTGCCATACTTACCGGGCTTCCAATCGATGGAGAGGCAGTCACAGGATCGATGGACTTCGACCCAGTTTATATAGTCAAGGAGTACTTAGGGGTTGAAGTAGAAGCCGGTGCAGTTAATGGAAAATTTATCCGTTTGAAGTGGTTGAAGGACACGTTTAAAAATAAATTGAATGACGGTTCAACTGCGGCGGAGTTGGAGTGCTATTGTAGGGCGTACATTCTCACGCTATTCGGCACCGTCATGTTTCCAAATTCGACAGGAAATAGCATCTCATTGATGTACTTGCCATTAATCGCCGATCTAGGTAGGGTCAGCCGTTACAGTTGGGGCAGTGCAGTACTTTCGTCACTGTATCGGAGTCTGTATTTGTGCAGTATAGGTTCGAACCAGATGAATGAGCCTATAATTTTACTGCAGATCTAGAGTTGGGAGCGGATTCACGTAGGTCGGCCCGTAGTACGGATCCAATCTCAACACTGGACAATTCTTCCCGATGATATTGACATGCTACCTCCTATCGGTGTGTACTGGACAGGCAAATTGACATGGACAGCCAACCCCAACAGGTGCTTAACATACTACCGCGATGAGCTCGATAGGTTGGCAGCTGACTGTGTAGTGTGGTCTCCTTACACGGAGGAGCGACTGATTCGACTGCCGCCTATTTGCACGTACAGGCGTAATTTGTGGCTCACGAAAGTACCGTTAATCAACTTTGCGGTTGTCGAGTTTTACTACCCCGATAGAGTGTTACGCCAGTTTGGTCTTCACCAAGGGATTCCAGTTGCCGCGTCATTCAATGCCGAGATGCACAACATCACAGGAATGGGCCGTACCTCCGGTCACAATTGGGCCGCTTGCTTCTTCGAATACGTTCAGAGATGGAATGTTCACCGTTTCCAAGAAATCATCGGTGACAATCCAACGTTTAACCTCTCGGTGCATGGGATGTACATGGCTTGGTACGAGAGAGTCACTAGACGTTTCATCTCTCCAACGTTGCAACTTCACAACGTGGTAGACGACAACGAAGACCCACCAACTTCCTCACACCTGACCCTTGACTATTGATGTTATGTTGATGTTAGTTTGTTGTAATATTTTGAATTTGGTAGGTGTTGTAATATTTTTAGTTAGTTTGATTTTGTAGTTTTTTTTAAATGTTCTTTATGTTGGGCATATGTTGAGATTGTGGTTGTGAAGATGTTCTTAATGTTCTTAATGTTCTTAATGTTCTTAGTTATGAGTTATTTTTTTTTAATGTTCTTAGTTTGTAGTTTTAAATTAGTATTATTATAATGTTCTTAATGTTCTTAATGTTGTTAATGTTGTAATGTTCTTTTGGGTTTGTTGATATTAATGAGTTTGTTGATATTGTGGAGATGATTTTGTTGTGGTTTTGGAGATGTTGGAATTGTGGTTGTGAAGATGTTGGAGATGTTGGAATTGTGGTTGACAGTCACTCTGTTGGAGATGTGGTTGCGGAAGTGTTGGAATTGTGGAGATGTGGTTGTGGAAGTGTTGGAATTGTGGAGATGAGGTTGTTGTTGTTGTGGTTGTGGAAGTGTGGTTGTGGAGATGTGGAGATGCTGTACTTGTTGTTGTGGATGTTGAAGTTTGGTTGTGGAGATGTTGGAGATGTGGTTGTGGAAGTGTAAGAGATTGAATGTGAAAGATTGTATCTTGTGCCTGTAAGCAAAAATTCAATCAGCCTCAAGACTCGGTCTAGACTCGGTCTTGATGCCGATTGCAAAATTTTGCTTACAGACTTAAGATTCGGTCTTTCAAAGACCGAGTCTAGTTAAAATGATATCGGTCTTTGAAAGACCGAGTCTTGAGTTCAATCTATTCCAGAGACCAAGCTGCTCTTTGGAAATGATTGAACATCACAGTCGGTCTTTCAAAGACCGTTCTAAACATATCTAGACTCAGTCTTTGAAGACTCGAAAAAAATTTCACAGATTGAACTAGTGAAAGACCGAGTCTAGTACAAACTAGCGCGGTCTTTCAAATACCGAGTCTTGCTCTTCAACTTTTCAAAGTGCAAGACTCGGTCTTTGAAAGACCGCGCTAGTTTGTACTAGACTCGGTCTCTCAAAGACCGAGTGGGGTGCTTTGGGAAATAAAAAAAAAAAGTAGAGCGATTTGGAAAAAACTTTCAAAAATAAGGGTCCTTTTAGGAAAAAATTCTATAAAAGAGTAAACAAAATTTAAGTCTTTACATACACCGAGAAAAAAGAAGAAAACGAACGAACAAATATGAACGCAAATGTTGTACATAAAAAGGAAGAAGAAGAAGAAGAAGAAGAACTAGATCCAGCCAAGCCACAATTTCTCAGTCATACCTCCTACAAGTACTCCATGCCGAAATAGAGTACAATGGGCGATCTTGCCAACAAATAAAGAAATACCCATTGTCCTCCTTCACTTGATACCCCTCACAACCATAGCTCATCAAACTCCTCTTGGCTTGAAGCATTGCATAATAACTCAATGGCAACCTGCCAAATCCAGCCAATTCCAACCTCTGCACCCACCTCTCGAGCTTCTCGTGCCTCTCCTTCCTCTCCGGCCCCTCGCAAGCAATAATGTTGTTAATCTCCTCCCCAAACAACATCTTCTCCACTCTCAACCTCTCCACCGATTGCCTAGACACGGTCGACTCCAGGCAATCAAACAGTGCAGCATAGAAATTCAGTGCCTCCATGAACCTCTCATTCAGCGAAGCCCCATTGTGATTAGACTCTTGCTCAATCATCATCATAATCTTCGGCGAGAGGCCACATAAGGAGGACAGGAAGTTTTCCATATTCAAAGAAGAAGAAGAAGAAGAGAGAGAGGAGAAGAAGAAGAAGAAGAAGAAGACAGCCCCCACATAGACAATGCTGAATCAGGACTATGACTATGACCATGACCATTCATCTGATGAGCATCCTTCTCCATCAACTCCCCCAGTGTCCCTTGTCCGGCTTGAATCATTCTCTGAAACTGATTCTTATTCGCAACCGCAACCGGCGTTGGCGTGGTCTTCGTCGTCGAAGACTTGCGGGAATCTTCACCAGCAAGAAGAGAATGCAGCTGCGCAACCGAGCTTATCGCCAGCGCCTCCCCAGTCTTCACTTTCAGACTCTCAACATCCAACATATCCAACCGCGTAACCACCGAATTGAACTGAAAAGGTATATCCAGCTTCTCGGCCTCCGCAGTCAAAACCGAGGCCATATGATTCAGCATCTCCTTGTGCTCGTGCACCCCGGTAATCCTCAAATGCGGCGGCCCATCCGGCCTGCAATTCAGAGCCTTAATCAACGCAATCCACTGCGAAGGGTCGGCGGAACCACTGAGGTCAACGATATGAACCATCTTCTCCCCCTCCATCGCCTCAAGAATGGCCTGGTTCGACACCAGGAAGGAAATCCCCATAAAGGGGCAGAGGTCCAAGAAGTGCTTCTTAGCCTGAAGGGTCTCAGAAAGAGGGTGGCCCAAACGGGCGGTTGAAGTCAGGGCCCGGTAAAGGCCCGGCCAGGAGCGGAGGATGCGGCGGGCAAGGGCTTCAGTGAAATAGGAAGCAATTCTCTGCATAGTATCGCCTTGAGGGGATGAGAGTATAGAGATGTGATCGAGGAAGGTGTGGGCGTGGTCGAGGCTGCCGGAGGCGACGTGGTTGGCGCAGTTGATGAGGAGGTGGATGAGGTAGAGGCCGCGCTCGTCGGATTTGAGGTCGCGGAGCCAGGGAGGGTAGGGGGAGGTGATGGTGGTGGGGGAGAGGGACATGAGGGAGAAGGATTGGAGAGGGGATGAGGTGACAGAGGATGATCCTCCTCCTCCTTCATCATGTATCATGCTGCTCAAGCAGTAAAACCAGTAATATAATAAGAGAAAACGAAAACAAAAAAAACAAAAACCAAAAACTTAATACTTTCTGCGAGAACAAAGAAGAAAGGATGGAAAGAAGGAGAACCGACTGTATCCAAAATATATATATATGTAAATGTGTGTGAGGTCAGGGGGAAGGAAGGTAGGGCATGTATGTGTGTGTGAAAAGGAGACGTCGGGACGTCTTCTTTTTCATTTTCATTTTGTTTTCTTTTTTTAAATAAATGGGAGATTGAAAGGCGACCAATGGCGAAGGGTTTTTTTTTCTAATATTTAAATTTAAGGTCGTCGTCTGGATTGGGATGGGACTCAATTGAGTCGGGTACTAAGAGCATCCACAGTTTTTAGTTAAAAATATATTTTATGCATAGTTTCCAAATGTAGACACTGCAATCGGTAGCTATCCTGTTAATTTTTTTTCATATTTCATTACAGTAAAAAGTTAAAAATAGCAGAAAATATAGCAATATGCATATTATGCATGACGAAACATTATATTTCATCTGAATTATTTAATTATTCTTTAAATGATCGGACGAATCGTCCGTAATATCTTCACTGCTTTTTTGGCTTTTCTTCTTTTCTGCTACTTAAACCTACTGCGGTTGGGTTTTATTCCTAAGCCATTTTTAATAGTTTTTTATTGTAAAAATAATAGAGATGATATTGTAAAAATAATAGAGACGATACTAGAAAGTATAAGAGACAAGAGAATAGAGTATAATTTTGTATTCACATCATTTCTTCAAGTCTGTACAAGCCTATTTATAAGCTTACAAAAGAAGTTGAAAGAACAAACATGGCATAAATGGTGAGTGGAGAATATGGAGATCATGGGGTTAGTGGAGAAAATGAGATAATGGAGAGACATTCACATTAATTGATTTTTAACACTTTTCCTTGAATATCTCGTAATTGTGGATAAGAATATGTCTCGATACTGCCTCATTAAAAACCTTACCAAGAAAATTCAATGGGACAAAACTTGGTGAAGGAAAAAAGAGTGCAGTGCATATCTTTTCTCCCCCTGAAAAGATCATCCTTTTAGATCTTTCAAATAACGCATCCCAATCATGTTTACCATCTTTTCAAATGTTGTCGTGGGTAGAGCCTTAGTGAACAAATCTGCTGGATTCTCACTTGACTTTATCTGCTGAACACTTATTTCACCATTTTGTTGAAGATCGTGAGTGAAGAAGAACTTTGGTGAGATATGCTTCGTTTTATCACCTTTGATGTAGCCATTCTTTGGCTGAGCTATGCATGCTGTATTATCTTCAAATAAGGTTGTGGGGAGTCTTTATCAACTGGAAGGCCACACGTTCCCCAAATATATTGAGATATCGACCTCAACCAAATACATTCACGACTTGCCTCATGGATTGCCAATATTTATGCATGATTAGTTGAAATTGCTACTAGTGTTTGCTTTGTAGAACGCCATGAAATTGCTGTTCCTCCGAAGGTGAACACATATCCTGATTGAGATCGAGCTTTATGTGGATCAGATAAATATCCTGCATCTGCATACCCAATTAAATCTGATTTGGACAAGTTAGAATAATACAAGTCCATATCCATGGTCCCTCGAAGATATCTATATATATGTTTCACACCATTCCAATATCTTCGAGTTGGTGAGGAACTATATCTTGCCAATAAATTTACCGCAAAAGATATATCAGGACGTGTATTGTTAGCAAGATACATCAATGCTCCGATGGCATTAAGATATGGTACTTCAGGACCAAGTAGTTCTTCATGTTCCTCATGAGGTCTAAACACAACTTTATTAATATCTAATGACCTCACTACCATGGGAGTACTTAAGGATTGCTCTTTATCAATGTAAAATCTTTTAAGTATTTTTTCCAGATAAGTGGATTGATGCAAGAAAATCCCATCTTTCAAATGTTCAATTTGAAGACCTAAACAATATCTTGTTTTTCCAAGGTCTTTCATTTCAAATTCTCTCTTTAAACATTGCACGGCTTGTAATAACTCTTCAGGAGTTCCGATGATATTTAAATCATCAACATAAACAGCAATTATAACAAATTTTGATCCTAAACTTTTTATAAACACACATGGGCAAATATGATCATTATTATAACCCTCTTTTATTAAAAATTCACTCAGACGGTTATACCACATCCGTCCTGATTATTTCAATCCATATAACGCTTTGTTTAACTTAACTGAGTAAATTTTCCGGGAATTATCATTATGTGCTTCTGGCACTTTAAATTCTTCAGGAATTTTCATATATATGTATATATATATATCATGGTCTAACGAACCATACAAATAGGTCGTGATCACATCCATGAGGTGCATTTCAAGTCTTTCATGCACTGCCAGACATATCAAATATCGAAATGTTATTGCATCCACCACAGGAGAATATGTCTCTTCATAATCAACACCAGACATCTGGGTAAAACCTTGTGCGACAAGCCGTGCTTTATATCTAGTAATCTCATTTCGTTCATTTCTTTTTCGTACAAATACCCATTTATAGCCTACTAGTTTGATCTCTTTTGGTGTTCGGACTACAGGTCCAAAAACTCCTCGTTTTTCAAACGAGTCTAATTCAGACTTAATTGCCTCTTTCCATTTTGACCAATCATTTCTTTTTCTACACTCTTCCACAGAGGTAGGTTCATGATCCTCATTTTCATTTATGATATCGCGCACTATATTATATACAAAAATATTGTCGACAATTATATTATTCCGGGTCCCATCTTCTTTCCGTAATGACATAGTTAATTGAGATCTCTTCATTTTCATTAATTTCAGGTACCTGATTCTCTTCATTATTAACTATATCAATGGTCTCTTGTGGAGAGACATCCTCGATTTGACAATCATGGTTATTTGCTCATTTTCTTTTTTGAAGATGTTTATCTTTGGAACCAAGTGGTCTACCACGCTTCAAGCGTGCCTTAGACTCATTAGCAATTATAGGTTGTCCTTCAGGGACATTAATTTTAACAGGAGCATTTACAGCTGGAATATGAGTTTTTGTTACTCTTTTGTAGTCAGTAAATGCGTCTGGCAGTTGATTTGCAATACCTTGCAAATGAATTATCCTTTGAACTTCTAATTCACTTTCCTTTGTTCGAGGATCTAAACTTTTCAATGATAATTCATTCCATGAAATCTTTTTTTCCAACTGTTTATTATCTCTCCCTAATGTTGGGAATAGTGATTCATCAAAGTGACAATCTGCAAACCTTGCAGTAAACAAATCTCCAGTCGTCGGTTCAATATACTTGATTATAGATGGAGATTCATACCCAACATATATTCCCGTCCTCCTTTGAGGTCCCATTTTTTTGCGTTGTGGTGGATTAATTGGGACATATACCGCACATCCGAAAATTCATAAATGAGAAATATTTGGTTCCTGACCATGAACCAATTGTAAGGAAAAATTATCATTATAACTGGTTGGCCGGATGCGTATAAGTTGTGTTGCAAATAAAACAACATGTCCCCAAGCCCAAACAGGGAGATTTGATTTCATAATCATTGGTCTAGCAATTCATTGGATCCGTTTTATAAATGATTATGCCAAACCATTTTGAGTATGAACATAGGCTACTGGATGTTCCACTTTTATCCCAATTGACATACAATAATTTATAAAAGATTGGGATGTAAATTCACCAGTATTATTAAGACGAATTGTCTTTATCTCAGGAAAATGTGCCCGCAACCGAATTATTTATGCAAGTAATCTTGCAAAAGCCAAATTACGAGATGATAATAAATACACATGTGACCATCGAGTTGATGCGTCAATTAGAACCATAAGATACCGAAACGGTCCACATGGGGGATGAATCGGACCACATATATCACCATCAATTCATTCTAAAAATGATAGTGATTCGTTCTTTATTTTGGTTGGTGAGGACCTTGTAATTAACTTTTCTTTGGAACAAGCAACACAAGAAAATTCATGTGATTGAAAAATCTTCTGGTTTTTCAATGAATGACCACATGATTTCTCGATAATTTTTCACAACATCGTTGAACCGGAATGACCTAACCAATCATGCCAAACCTTAAATATATATGTAAACTTTTGGTTTACATTATCAGTAAACTTCATATTTACTGTATTATATGATTCAACCATTCTTATAGTTGTATAATACAATCCAGATGAGAAAGCTGGTAATTTTTCTAACACACACTTTTTGCCCATCATAGTTGAGGTAATACAAAGATATTTAATACTTCTTTCATTCATAGTCTCAACATGATATCCATTTAGACGAATATCTTTAAAACCTAATAAGTTTCTTTGAGACTTAGGCAAAAATAATGCATTTTCAATTATGAATTTTGTGCCTTCTGGCATTATAAAATTTGCTCTTTCGGAGCCTTCAATTATCTTTGCACAGCCTGATATGGTATTGACATGTACTTGATTATTTCTTAGATTAGAAAAATATTTATTATCTTTAAGAATTGTGTGTGTAGTAGCACTGTCTACAAGACATATATCCCCAACTTAGATCTTGGATTGATACATATTCATAATCTAGAAAAAAAATGCGAATAACAACTTGAAAGCAATATAAAGCATATAATAATAATGAAGAATGACATTAATTTGAAATAAAATTAAGCTAAAATAAAACATAGTTCATAGCAAACTTAAACATAGAAACAAAACAAAAAGCAGAAAGAAACTTCAAATATCATAAGTATCTTGATCACTTCTGGTCACTTCCATCTTCAGGATGGATAAGGAAATCAGCTGCATCTAGGTGCATTAGATCATCGAGGCCTTCGGTGAAATCATTGGAGTCATCAGCAATGAAATTTGCTTCAACATTCTTTTCTTTGTTCTTCAACGACTCTTGATAAAGATCAACAAAGTGCTTCGGAGTACGACAAGTACGCGACCAATGGCCATGCATCCCGCATCGGTGGCAGATGATTTCCTTCATTTTCTTATTCATGCCACCATCATTGTTTCCTCGTGATTCATCCCTAACATTGTGGTTACTTCGACCATCGGGGAAATAACCTCTTTCTCTCCCTCATCCACGTCTACGTCTGCAGCCTCGGCCATGATCACGACCATGGTTATTATTGAATGCTATCGCATTCACTTCAGGGAATGGAGCAGAGCCAGTAGGACGAGACTCATGATTTTTCATCAATAGCTCATTATTTTGCTCAGCAACAAGAAGACAGGATATCAAATCCTCGTATTTTGTAAAACCCTTTTCACGGTATTGTTGGTGCAAGAGCACATTAGATGCATGAAACGTGGATACCATTTTTTCCATCATATCAGAATCAGTAACAGTTTCACCATATAATTTCATTTGTGAACTGATTCGAAAAATAGCCGAGTTATACTCACTAACAGATTTAAAATCTTGAAAACGGAGATGCATCCAGTCGTAACGTGCTTTCGGAAGAATCACAGTTTTCTGATGATCATACCTCTCTTTCAGTGATTTCCAAAGATCTGCAGGATCTTTGACCATGAGGTATTCAACTTTCAACCCCTCATGAAGGTGATCGCGAAGAAATATCATTGCCTTCGCCTTATCTTGGTTGGATGTTTCTTTTGATTCATTAATTGTCTCCTTGAGACCTTTAGCATCCAAATGGATCTAAAGGTCTCAAGGAGACCTTTAGCATCCAACACCCACGACATGTAATTCTTGCCGGTAATATCAAGAGCTTCAAATTCAAGCTTGACAAGGTTCGACATGATGAAACTATATATATATATATATATATATATATATATATAAATGTGCAATTAGAAAAAAAAAATAATTAGATCAAACTATAACTTTTCTGATATACAAGATCCAAATGAATGTCGAGTGTAGAGCATACTTAGTTATAGTGACCTTAATATTATAATATGAGTATAAACAAAAAAATACCTCGAATAGTTGAAGTAGAGCCTCGTGCTGATAACGTATTGTAAAAATAATAGAGACAATATTGTAAAAATAATAGAGACGATGCTGGAAAGTATAAGAGACAAGAGAATAGAGTATAATTTTGTATTCACATCATTTCTTCAAGTCTGTACAAGCCTATTTATAGGCTTACAAAAGAAGTTGAAAGAAAAAACATGGAGTAAATGGTGAGTGGAGAACATGGAGATCATGGGGTTAGTGAAGAAAATGGGATAATAAAGAGACATTCACATTAATCTATTTTTAACATTTTTTTGGTTCTCTTTTTTAAACAACTTGTTAATTAACCCTTTTTGAAAATGACTTGCTTTGCTAGGCATGAACTTTGACTATTCCTTCAGTTTGTTTTAGACGTTTTGTTTCCCTGAGGGGCAGTAAACGTTATTATTTAAGTATAAATTTTTTCTATCTATATAATAAAATACAAAGAAAGCTATCAAGTGGCTCACCTTCAATTCCCTCAAAATTAAAGGCCTAGATCTAATCTCACAAAACATATTTTTTCCATAAAATTTCAATCCCCAAAACCAAATATTTTCCCCCAAAACTAAAAAACTCATTACTTTATTACTATCTCTCTTTTCTCTCTTCACTTTTGCATATTATTTTCTTTTTCTCTCTCCCTATCTCTCTCTTCCATTCTTTCTTTATTTACATAGAAATTTAGATTAAAAAATTTCAGGTTTGTAAATTTTCAGAATTTTTATGTTTTTTTTATTGCACATGTTATATTGAAAATAGCAAATATCTCTTCAACAGTTAAATCAGTTAAATTTCATCATTTTCCACACTTAAAGTTCTAAGAAGTTAGATTTTACTCCCTCATTTATAATTATTTTTCAACATATACTAATGGAATCATGGACTTTTATTTACAACTAATTATTGTCATACTATTCAACATAATTGTTGTTTTATTATTTACAGGGCTTTTCATATTTTGTATCGTTCCGAAGACGTGCCGTAGGCACGTGCCCACGAGCAAATCTAGTATATATATACAATAGCATAATATAAAACGGTAAGATATCATTTTTTTTTTGGAGATGAGCGATTTAAATCATTACATCATTCACATCATTTTACATATCATCTAAATGGGGTGTACAAAATTTTCAAATGATTTAGAGACCTCTAGTCTATCTGTCTATGCATCAAAATGTTAACACATCATGAAGATGGTGTGAAATACATATATATTTATTTATTTGAATGCCTTAATACATAGGCTAGAGGTTTATGAATTGTTTAAAATTTTTTACAGACCATCTAGATGACATATTGAGTGATGTAAACGGTGTGATCGATATTCGGATGACTAAAATCGCTCATCTCTTAAAAGATATTTTTATCTCACTCATCTCACCATCTAATATATATATATATATATATATATATATATATATATACTAGATTTGCCCGTGGGCACATGCCTACGACACGTCTTCACAACGATACAGCATATGAAAACTTTGTAAACAGTAAATCAATAATTATGTAGCTCAAGTTTAAATAGTATGCAATAATTAGTTATAAATAAAAGTCCATGCTTCCATAAGTATGTATATATATATATATATATATATATATATATATATATATATATATATATATAGAGAGAGAGAGAGAGAGAGAGAGAGAATTAAATAAATAAAGGAGTTGTTTTGGGGAGATTTGAATTTCAGTTTTGGGGGGGAACTTTTTTTTGGGGGGGGGGGGATGTGTTTTGTGGGGTTAGATCTGAGCCTTTGATTTTGGGGGAATTGAAGGAGAGCCACTTGATTGCTTTCTTTGTGTTATTATATATACTAGATTTGCCCATGGGCACGTGCCTACGACACGTCTTCGAAACGATACAACATATGAAAGTCTTGTAAACAGTAAAACAACAATTATGTAGCTCAGGTTTGAATAGTAAAACAATAATTAGTTGTAAATAAAAAATCCATGTTTCCATTAATATATGTTGAAAAATAATTATAAATGAGAGTATAAAATCCAACTTCTTAGAACTTTGAGTGTGGAAAATGATGAAATTTAACTGTTCATGAGATATTTGCTATTTTCAATATAACATGAGCAATAAAAAAATACATTAAAAATCTGGAAATTTACAAACTTGAAACCTGAAAAAGTAAATTTCTGAGTAAATAGAGAAAGAATGAGAGAGAGAGGGAGAGAGAAAAATAAATAAATAAATAAAGGAGTTGTGGGGGATTTGAATTTGAGTTTTGGGGTGGAACTTTTAGGCGGAAAAATATGTTCCTGTGATGTTAGATCTGGACCATTGAGTTCAACCCTATTGAATGAGAGCCACTTCATAGCTTTCTTTGTGTTTTATTATATAGATATATATAATTAAAGAAATTTTTTGCTTACATATTTCAAAATTTCATAACTAGAAAGTATTGTAATTTTTTGCTTACTAGAAAGTATTTATTGTTAAAGGTAAATTTTAGGGTAAATACGTAACAAAAACAAAAAGATAAATTATAATTATTTGATTGGAAAATTTTAGTCGGCTAAACAATTTCGAGAAAATATAAAGAGCAACTCTTGAAATTGCCTAATTAGTTGTCAATAAAAATGCCGAATTTGTTGTTTTCTGTCCCATATGTCAAATTTATTGTCAGTACAGCTATATTTTGTTTGAATAAATTGACCAAGTGTTCTCTATTGCAGAAGAATTAGATTTATCTCTTTCACAAGGCTAGATTTGAGGGGGGGGGGGGGGGGGGGGGGGGGGAAACCTTGAACTAGGGCATTTATGCAGAAAACCTTCATGGACTTTTTTTATGTAGAAAACCTCTCTGAAGTATGGTTGTTGAAAAAAACTCTCCTTAAGTATTTCAAAAAACCACACCTAACTTTTCTACTTGTATCAGATAACCACATTCATCTTAGCAAGTTGTTTCGAAAAACATCATATATCTTTCGCATTATTGTCAAAAATCTCCCTCAACTTTAGCAGAAGTCTCAAGTTGGCAGGGAGAGTTTTTTGCAACAATTGTTCAGGGGGGTTTTTTGCATAAAGAAAAGGTCAGGGGGTTTCTGCATAAAGGCCATAGTTCAAGGTTTTTTTTTCCCCTTCAAATTTAGTCCTTTCACAATTCTAACTACAACAATAATTCTCAACTTCCATTGAAAGAAATATGTTGTGCAGACATACGGCCAGATTCCAAGTTTCTAAAAAAACTACTATAACTATGTACGAGAAAAGGTACCCTCATACTTGGAGGAGACAATTCTCTCCTACAAAGTGCTTATAATTACTTTGTAAAACACCATATCGATGATTGGTCACATTCAATTTGTTCTTTATGTCATAATATGTACGCTGATAAAATATCAAGTTGTTTAGAAATCATTTATCCATACTTTGAGTGGTCAAAAAATGTACATATTTTCAGTAGTATAAGAATTTGACACTTTGCGATGCTTGAGAAAGAAGCCACCGAATAACATGATTTTTTTGTATGCATGTGTTTATGACATTCTAAATTTAATGAATGGTTTGAATCGTCCATATAAACCTCAAAATATGAGTACAACTACTCTATATGAGGGACTTTGCCTTCTACAAATATGAGACTCCCTTTCCTTATTATGTATTGATTATTTATTTTGACATTCAGCTATAGCCTTCTACCCTGAAAAATAGTGGCTCAACTTAAATTTGTTTAGGTGTAAAGTCATGAAACCATTGGTCCGAAATTAAGAAACCTCCCACTGTTAAATTTCAGTCAAATAGCAAACCATCGTTATTTTTTTTAATTTCTAGCATTAAATTTGAATTGTGTAATTACCTATTACTCAATTCCTTATTGATCAGTGAAATGCATTTTTATATAAGGTAAGGGTAATTAGAAAAGTACACAACTAAGATTTAACGTCAGAAATGAGAGAAATAACGTCGTGGTGCTATGTGAGGGAAATTTAACGCCATAAGATTTCTTGATTTCGGACACAAATATTAGGGGTTTCATAACTTCACCCCTTACGTTGAAGACCAGAATAGAAGTTGCTACTTCTCACTAAAGTAGAAAGTTATTGTTAAATTGTTAGTCGCAATCATATAGTTGAATAAAGAGTGAAGACAATTGTACTCAAAATCGTTGTACTCAATATATGTTGGGTTTATGTCTTTCATACTCGGTTGGATGTGAGGAGAAGACGATGAAGAAAGTATAGGTTCTAAACAAAGATGTAGATGCAGAGATGATGTTTATGGCTGAGAAGGGGGTTGACAGTCAACTACTAATATAGCGGTTGACTACAGCTATGTAGACTAAGCTCAACTTCAGAAAGCAGTCGACCGATAGCCTACAACAGTAGTTTTGGGCTAATCCTAGGTGGGTCTGTTTGAGCCCAACTTCACCACAAATTAGACCGTATGGCTCCTATCGTGACTTTCTCATTAGGGTATATTGAACAGTTATTGTATTAAGACTACAACTTAAGGTTTCTCTAGATCTCTATATATCAATGTAATGGCCTCCCTTGTGAGATAGTACTTCATCTAAGAGTTTTCTATTATAAAAATCAGAGCACCTTCAATTGAGGCTTGAAAGATAGATATATTCTTGGTGAGACTAATTGTAACTCTTGTATCTTCTCTAGTTGAATAACATATCGGTTATTTCTCTCCCGGATTAGGTTAGTTCGAACCGGGACAAAATGGTGTGGTTTTTGTGCTTTGTGTCCTTGATTTGGTCTACTTACTTGGTTGATTCATTGTGGTTGATTATCCCCTTTCCTTCCACATTGTGCTTGGTTCCCTAACAACTGGTATCAAAGTAAAGTTTTCTTGAATTTCTTGGTGAATATGACAGATCAGAGTTTCATGAAGATCACGTAGTTTGGCGGTAAAATCAATTTTAATTTCTAAAATGTGAACATATTATTGTTGTATGCCCTAGAAGCCAGTTGAGTATTGACTTTACTAATTTACATTGTATTATGACATTTATTTCATATATGAGGCGTTTTATTTATTGTGTTGTTTATTGTGATTAAATAAATATAATAAAGTCCTTAGAATAGTAGGTTCAATGCCATGGGTATCAAGTCCACGATTTGATTGTGAGATCCTATTGTATGAAATCATAACACTATTCTTAAATGTCTCTGGTCAAGTATTATTGTGAATTAAGACAACAATAACACATAAAGACTAGTATGTTCGTAGACTGATGACCATATCTCACCGGTCATGGATATAAGATATCAAGTCTTCACATTGGTACATATTAGAGTAATAATGTACTGGACTGACCCACCATGAGAATGCTGCATGGATCGTTACGTAAGTGTCATGAGTGATCCTCACATTGATCTTGGTGTATGTAGTCCTTTGACTTGAAGTCACTATGGTTCCCTACATAAGAAGTTATATATTTTAATACCGTCAAATATCGTCTGTGATAAGGTGATTATAAATTCGGCTATTTGATATATTATGAATTATGCAGAGAGATGTGAGTGACTTAGAAAGGATTTATCCTTCTTACATAACATGAGCAATATCTTTGGTCCCCTTGATTTAGTGAGACTGTAAAATGCATGATCATGCTCAAATGAGTCAATATGAGATATTAAGCTTATTTATTTTAATAAGTCTACCCAGAAATTAAGAAATTAAAGATTGGCTATACAAGGATGACGCATTCCATATCTTGTGGTCAATTAAGATATCTGGACAAAGAGACTAGAGTACATGGTGTAAGCTCTGTTTTCCCAAATGAATATTTTCTGAATATTTCCTGTATTTTGCCTAAGGATAAATTCACATTGTTTTGAAATTTGTTTCAGACATTTTATTAAAGCGTTTTCAAATCGAAAACTATATTTTTTCGAATAATGGCAAATTTTAATTTCTATTTCCATTTGATCGGTTATTTGTATTTTTACACAATTTAAATTTAAACGTGTTGATGTTGTTAAGTTATTTTGATAAATGTATACTTCGTTATATAAATCTTATTATTATTATTACTAAATTGGGTGTTAATTAAATTAGTATTATATTATTTAATTTTCTCCCTATTGGATAATCCACTACCCTATTTTAAAACTCTATATGTTCCTATTAGATTTTAACCAAACCCATAACCCACTATATAAATACCCTTTTAACCTACACTTAACCCTAATCTAATACCCACTGTGTAAACCTATCACGCACAGCCGCCAAACCATCATCTTCCTATTGTTCACCTTCCCCTCTCTCACTTTCCCTTCCTGTCCACCCAAACCCACCCTACTCCCACAACCTACCCTTCCCCTACCTCCCGTTTCCCTCATCGTGAACCCATCACGCAATCTCCCCCTTCCTTTCCTCCCGTGCACCTCCCTCTCCCCGTCACGCGCCAGCGTGCCCCCTCGCGGCCCCTGTCACGAAGCCGCGCGATCACAGCTACCCCGCCTTACTCCCGCTTTCATCCTCCAGCCGTCGCCCTGCTCCCTCTCTCGTCGACTGTGTGCAATCGCTAGGCGCACAACACCTCGTCAGCCTCGCTCCAACGATAGCGCGACCACCCTCCAACGTTCTCCACGCCCTCCTTGCAGTCGGCAACAAATGTGGCATAGCTTCCCTGCGCCACTATGTCGCCCTGCGCTGTGCTCCTGGCCTTGGCATCGACAACCAGAGCAGCAACAGTCACAACGAGCCATGACCTCCCCGTGTGCTGCGCCTCCCTATGCGCCCTGTCGGCGCAGTCGGGCAGCCAGCCCTCGTCGGTGCTGCCGCCGGGTACAGCCACTCACCTCGCCGCTAGCCGGCGCTACTCCCTCTCTCGCTCTCTGTATCGGTAAAAGAGGGAAGAAGAAGGAGCCAGGATTCAATCTCAGCCATTGGATTTGATCAAGATCTGATCTTTTCAGCCAGATCAGATCTCAGCCGTCCATCCGATCGTGATCCTCAATGCAGATCTAAGTAGATCCAGCCGTCCGATCACCTTGATCTTGATCTTCCATCAAGATCCGCTCCGGATCCGATCTTGTGTGGGTGTTTGTATGTGTCTCGTACGTGCGCGTGTCCGTACTAGTGCCTCGTCTCTCGGAATTCTCATCCCATATTGGTTCGTATTCGGATTCCGTGTGACCAAGGCAAGTATTCCTCTTGTACACATCTTTGTTCTAGTTCAAGCATTCCTTGAAAATACTACAAATAGTTAGAAATTGTGACTCCTCCTTGACTGTCGTTGTTGATCAAATATTAAACCTCCTCAATTTCATAATCTTAAGAGTCATAATAAATTCATTGTATTATATTACAACTACTTGACTCATTTCACCTCCTGAACACATGGACACATGAAATTAAGGAACCCTAGATTTGTAGACATATGTTATATTTTACACTTGATGATCTTGCACCCATTTGACTCGAAAAACAATCATTACTTGCTGTTTGGACAATCATTTCCCTGTATTTATATCACACATTAACCTAGACGCCTAATAACAAATTTTCATGTAACCTATACAAGTAAGATATTCCCACATGTTGCTGTCCTGAATCTTGTTATGCTGTTTTGACCCCTTTAACATCAGAATCTGAACCCGAGCCCTGAATAGAAAATGTAGCTCTAGATGTCTAGGTGTCGATAACTTCTGGAATTTTAGAATTTGGAGTTACGGTCTAGGAGTTATTGCAGTTTTATTGCAGCTGTATCGGTAGACGCAGATTTGCAAAACTGCTGCACACCTTTACTTTGCGAATTAATTTAACTATGTTAACAGCAAGTGTTTAAATTAAAATTTTATATGCGGTTGCTGGACACCCTATAGGACATCCCCAATTTTTTCTTAGAATTAATTAACAATATTTCGATCCTGTTTCACATGTTTAAACTTCGATTCATAAATTCTGCCTGAACACATTAGCTATGTAATTCGCTAGACACATGTTCCCACCACTTTCTCGTACCTTGTTTCACACACTTGCATGTTTGCTTGGTAAAAATTAACAAATGTAACAAGCCGGATTTAAGGAAAAGACCATAGTAGTGGATAATATAGGTAAGTGTACTCGGAAGGGGACCCGTATTTTCCAGTACTCGGTTCATGAACTTGTTGCACTTTATGTATTCATAGAGTCAGTTACTTGGCTCTTGAACTTGTTGTATTCATGAACCCACTGTGTGGTTTTTGAACCTGTTAGTATTCACGAACTTGCTTCGTGAACCTGTTATTTATTTTCGTATTCATGAACCGTGCCTGCTTGATACTTGATACCTGAGTACACCGCCCTATAGACTCCATTACTAGGTCTAAACGAAATTGCTTTGACTGTAGAAACTATGTAGTAAAAGTATGGATGCATAAAGTGCTACCAAGATAGTAATAACTACAAGACTTGAACATGAAACTTGAACTCGATACATGTTTACTTGAAGCTTGATGACTTGTTACATGAGACTTGATACTTGAATAATAACACTTGACATTTATAACTTGATACTTGAGACCTGACAACTTGACACTAGACTTGACACTTGTTACTTGACACTAGACTTGAGACTTATCACTTGATGTTAGATACCCCTACTGGTTCACTTGCCACTTGCCCCACTATTAGTATTTGTTATCCTGCATGTTTACTAAGATGTCCCTCTTGCTAGCTAGTTATTGATTTTTTCACTACTTGTTATATCTCTGTTACATTCTTGAATCCAATACTTGTTCCCCGTTACTTGTACTCATTTTTACTATTTGTGGCCCTAACTTGCACTAAGGGCATTTTCTCTTGTTTTTTCTACTTTTTCTCTTTTTATTTATTAAGCAGACTTTGGAGACGAGTTACCTGCTGGGATTGGTGAGCAGAAATTTTAGCTTTCAAGTGGAGGTAGGACTTGTTTAGATTAATTGTTTTTCTTCAATTATTTATTCTTGCTACTTAAGACTTGTAACGGGCTACATTCCCGAGTTTTATATTTGATCCAGACTTGAAAACTATGTGGACATTATTATTTATTTTCAATTATTTTCTGTTGCTTAATAAATTATTCATGCATGCTTGGTTGTATATATATTCGTGATATTCTTGTTGTGATGCTGAGTCGATCCTACAGCTTATGGATGATGTTAAAATCATTCGCTGGACTTCGTCACGCGCTCGTATTCCATATTTTTGGAAAGCGGGGCGTGACACATGGTAACATTGGTCACAGATGGGTTATGTCAAATCAATGATATTCTCGTTACTTGAGTAGCAATGATGTATTACTAGATACAGCTCGCTGTTTTTAATATTAGAATATGATTTTAGCATTTATTTCAACGTAATGGGAACTTACATGGTCACACACTTAGAATGGATCAAAATTGAGATTTAAATTCATAAGATGAATTTAATTGGGGATCCAAGTAATACTTGGACTCCTAACATTGGTTGGACATTTAATTAGATTAAATGGACCGACTCATTCAAAGGTCCACACAACAATCTGACACGGGTCAGATTGTGAGCCCAATAGCCTCATTACTCTCTTAGGGTTGATTTTCTGCATCTATATATATGTATGATATGTATCTGTGGAAAAGTCACGTGTGAAAAAACCCTAGCCATCACAAAAAGTGAGAGAGAGATCATGATGAACATCCCCTTCCAGTAGCTAGTAATGCGGTCTAAGGGAGAGTCATTTTTCATTCTGTTCGTGTGGATACTGTAGAGGCACCTCTATATTGCAGTGTTGTGATCGGCATACTGTGGAGACAGCAGATCCATATATAAGGTATAACTCTTAAACACGATTTATAGTTTTTGCATGGATCCATGGCAAGGTTTTGATATTTTTGTAATTTTTTCGCTGTGTATTGAATCTGTAATTTCCTTTGAAACCTAACACATGTATGACGTATTAGTTTAAAAGATCTTGCATCTTATCCTGGAAGGAGATAAAGGGAAGCCATCCAACATAAAGCAAGAGAAATGAAATTAGATATGTTTAAAAGCCTTGTGTATAACTTCCTTGAGGAGAAAAGAATTATGAGTCTGTGGGCGAGACTTTAATTGACTACTCGTGATCGTTGTTACTGGATCAGAAGTAAGAGAAAATGATTTTATTTCTCAATGAAGGAAGATACTGCTCTTCAAGATCATATAATGGAATTCAATAAGATATTATCTGAATTTAGGGTGATAAACACAATGATCTAAGCGAAGAGGATAAAGCTTTCAACTTGATATATTTACTGCTAGATTCATACGAGCATTTAATAACCACCATGCTACACGAAAATTTTTCCATGGAAAACTTTTCAGTAGTCGATGTAATCAAGGACTTGAAAGATGATGAACTTAAGAAGGAAACTCATAAATCTGGGTCTACTTCTATGAGTTACTTGGCAACGGATGATACTTCAATTGGAAGGGATAGTGCACATAAGGATGTGGTATGTTTCCACTATTACAAAAGACTAAGAATTACAAGAGGGACTATCGTGAGTGGTTGAATCAGAAGGGTGCCAACATAGTCAGTGTCGCTGAATTAGGTGATAACTTCGACTTTCTTCTTATTTCAAGTTCTATAAATGTGGATTCTGGGTAGTTTCTTGATTCAGATAGTTCTTCTCATATTTGTTCTGATATGTTTTCTACTTACAAGATTACAACAGGTCGTTGTGTGAGAACAAAGACCGGTATGATTTGTGACATAGTGGGTAAGGGAATGGTTGAGTTGGAGCTTCTAAATGGAAATGGGTTCAATTGGGAGAAGGTCATGCATATTGCTTTGCTTAAATGGAGTGTGATATACTTGAGAACTCTGGAAGTACGGAGCTGCAAGTACACAGCTCGATGTGGAATTCTATCAATTTGGGAAGGTTTTTCTAAGGTGATGAAGGGAATAAGGAGAGTTAAGCACAACCTCTCCAAACTTTGTGAGAACGATAGATTTTGCGCAAGTGTTTCTAAGATCTGCATTCTTAAAGCAATATCTAGTACGCTGTCAATAGAATCATCAAAACGAGACATGACGTTCGAATATTATCGAGAGGTGAAAGATGTCTTGATGTAGGTGGAGTTCATGAGGAGGGTGGTGCCTTCATGTTAACACCTACTGGGGTATGCTCTTAAGAGAGCATATGATTGGAGAAATAATAGGTAAAGTTAAATTCGACTTGCAAAAGAAGCCACTGAATCATGTTGTTTGTAAGAGGAGAAATAGAAGAGTCAACAAAAAATTAATCCCTAAGGTGTGAAGCATGAGTATGCAATCCAAGGTTGAGATTGTTGAGTCTATGTCTTGCATACTAGGTTCGATGTAAAAAGAAGATGGTGAAACGAGAAGAGGTTCGAAGCGAAGATGTAGATGAAGAGATGTTGTTGTTTCTAGCTGATAAGGGGGTTGACAGTCGAATGCTAATATAGCATTCGATTGCAACTAGGCAAAGTGAGCTCGACTTCAGGAAACAATCGACTGCTCTTAGGAGAAGTCGACTGATAGCGGCATAGTAGCAGTTTTGGCCCGATCCTAGGTGGGTATGTTTGAGCTCAACTTCTCCTAAAATTAGATCGTACGGCTCCTATCATGTGTCTTTCTCTTCAAGGTATATCAGACGATTATTGTATCAAAACTACATCCTACCTTTTTTGGATCTCTATACATCAATGTAATGTCCTCCATTCTGAGGTAGTACTTCATCTGAGAGATTTTCATTGTAAATAGCAAAGTATCTTCTTGTCAAATTTGAAAGATAGATAAGTTCTATCTTCTCTAGTTAGAATGATTGTAACTTTTTTGTCTTCTCTAGTTGAATAATATATCAATTATTTCTCCCCCGGATTTGGTTCTCCCGAACAGCGATAAAATTATATTTGTTTTGTGTCCTTGGTATGGTCTATTTGCTTGGTTGATTCGTTGTGAACAATTATCGGCTCTATACAACCCCTCCCCGATACGCTTAATTTTCTCACAATATATACTTTGAGGCAATAAAAGTGAATCTCACAAACAATTAGTAATGCTATAATTTTACGTGAAATCTTCACTTTAGTATCTTAGAATACATTTTGATCCCACTAACTTGAGTTCAACAAGGATTAATCTTAGATAATGATTTATTTAGAATAGGGCAAGAAACAAAGTACCCCCCCCCCCCCCCCCCCGGCCTAAAAAAAAAAAACCCCCAATGTTTAACGTGAATATAATATGCCCATATAGTATTTTAGAAAATACATTACACTCGTTCCTTCGTTAACTTAACCTCATCTATCTATATAATAAAACACAAAGAAAGCTATCAAGTGGCACTCATTCAATCCCCCCAAAATCAAAGGCCTGGACCTAACCTCACAAAACACATTTTCCCCCCAAAAGTTTTCCCCCAAAACTCAAATTCAAATCCCCCCAAAACAACTCCTTTTATCTCTCTCTCTCTCTCTCTCTCTCTCTCTCTCTCTCTCTCTCTCTCTATATATATATATATATATATATATATATATATATATATATACATATATATATATATATGGAAACATAGACTTTTATACCCCAATTTATAATTATTTTTCAACATATAATAATGGAAACATGGAATTTTATTTACAGCTAATTATTGTCATACTATTCAAACTAGAGCTACATAATTGTTGATTTACTGTTTACAAGGCTTTTCATATGCTGTATTGTTCTGAAGATGTGTCGTAGGCATGTGCCCACGGGCAAATCTAGTTAAGTAATAATTATTAAATTATGTTTTTACTCTTATCCTTTCATAATTAAATCATATCATTCTTTCACCCCTTTCTTCATTCCTTTTTCTCAGTTAACCTCGACAGCGATACATTCGGTCGACAACGGTCGGCAAGAGTTCGGTTCGATCGGCAGTCATCGACGCCGGTATGTAGCTCAACTCACTTTTCCTTTTTCTTCTCTTCTGAAATCAAGGTCAACAGAATTTGTTAAACTTTTGATTTTTTCTATTAGTTCAACTTCATTTTCAGTGTAGAATTACTTATTAGCTTGAAATTCAAGAGTTTGGAATTTTGTTTGTGTATTGTGGTCTCTTTTGTAGGTGATCAGGGTTTCATGGGTGTAATAAGTGATTTCCAACTTTAGATTTTTTAGGGGGCACAGTTCTCAATTTTGGGGGGTGAAGTTCAGATTTTGGATGAATATTGTTTATAAGCAAGATTTTCATGTAAATTATTCTATATTTTTAACAGAAATTTTTGTAAGATTTGTAACTGCTTGTGTTTAGCTTTAGCTGTCCATAATCTTTTGTTTGTGTTTTTATTAAATTTTTTTATGTGTGTTCTGTTGGATATATTGGTATATTCTCTCTATATAAATATTGCATGTGCATATGAGTAACACGTGTATTGAACGTACAATTGATTGGATATTGGAACACGGGTTTGTGGGCTTATAATCCGATACCCAAACCAGTATTTAGGAATAAATACTGGCTTGTAATAGCAGTCTAGGTAATCCTATCTTGATACCTAGGGTGAGTATCTCAAGAAACTTAGATCTAGATATTAACCCTAATTCCCAATTGTTAATTTCTCACAAAACCTAACAATCTTGAGATATTCTTAATCAATTTGTGAGATTAATTAAGGATGAAGAGAACCCCTCTCTCTGGATCCCGTCGAAATCGACATCACCGCTGATCGCTAACGTCGTCGTCAAAGGCACTGTCACCGCTGAAGTTCAAAACACTCGTTTTAAGTTTACGTTTTGAATTATAGAATTACTAGATGCTAAGTGGTTAAGTTCAAGACTGTATTAATCATTTGTTTAATTAAATACAAGTTGAACATATTTTTTTGGCTATGTGCTAAAATCAAATACCTATTTTTGATAAGTTAAACTGTTTGTTTTTTACAATAAAGTTTGGATCTCCAATTAAATTGTTGCTAGAAATAGATAGTGCTATTAATTCGTTAAATTGGCTAATCTTTAACAATTTGATGAATGTAGGAACTTCAAAGTTACTTACAAATTATGTGTATTGGAGACGATGGATTTGCATCACGGTATGATAAGTCTGCACTACGCAGGCTTCTCCATCGAATTTGGAAAACACTTCTAACTTGAAGTGTCGGTATGATCTACTCTAATCTTTCTTGGTATTTTTCATGTGATGAATGTGTTAATGTTTTGTGCGTTTGATCATATGATTGAGAGTTATAGATCATAGTTATTCTCGCTTTGGAAAAGTAGCATGTTTAGGGTTGTTAAGTGTTTTATCATACTATGTGTATAGATATTTTGACAAATCTATTGTTTACAGTTTGTGTGGGATTACATATTTGCTTCTCAAATAATTAAAAATAAAAATAAAAATTGTATAAGATGTATAACAAATTTCTGTAACTTAGAAGAGAGCATCTCTTAATGTAAAATATGACTCTATTAGTTACGTTTTACGTTTTGTTCTTTCTCGTTCATTGTACTGTGTGTGCAAAGTTGAATTATAATATGTTAGTCATTATCTTATTTAGCGTTATGAAAATGATGAAGAACGAATAAAGAAAAGAACTCTTCGCTCAATGTGTTTGAGCAAGTGGACATTGTTAGAACCATCAGAGAAAGCAAATAATTTTGTAAAATGTGATAGAGTAATTTTGTATTAACTCTTATAAAGTGCATATATTGTCAATCACATGTATAAGTTGAGTTTAACAAATGAGACAATTAATAATAATAGTTCTAATTGTGTTCTTGAACATAGCATAATTAGCTAGGATTTGAGAACTATATATTCAATTGTTTGTGAGGAAATGTGATTTAATTATCACGACTGTGGTGGAAATGGAGATAAAAGTTATTGAGTAAAAAGCTTTAACATCCAAGTTGTTTTGAAATTTAGAATCACTATGAACTATATATTAAATTGTTTGTTCTTGTTAAAACTTATAATTCTACTAAATGATACTTCAATAAATATGACAAATGTGAAGTTTGAATTCAGATTTTGATCACTAGAAAATTATTTTGTATGGTCTCTAGGAGTTCATAACTTTTTGAATCAATACATTCTGATATTTGTGATCTCAGTAGCTTTGTGACTATGTGAGATAATCGTTGATCAGAAGTATTTAATCTCTTTTGTAGATGATTAATATAAGTCTGTCATATATATGAAGAATGAAGCACTTGTTATTATTAATGAATTAAAAATTATAATTAAATGCTAAAAATCAAGGGTTCAAATTTGATAGAACTGGTGAATATGTTTTAAAAACTTTAGAAAAGTTTGCATTAGGCATAATATCTACTGCACTCTACTTACAACAGTCAAACGGTATTGATAAAAGTTAGAATCAAACACTTAGTAAAATATTGAATTCTATATTATTGATTGTTGTTTGTCTTGTGTAATTATGAGTGATGTTGTGTTGTTAATCATATCTCTAATGTGATACTATACTCTAAATTGAATACACCTTGTAAATCATGGCATGAAAACAAAAATAATTTTGTTAAAGTGAAAATTTGTGTTGCGATACATTTGTTAGAGTACATGACCCTAGAAGGCCTAAAGTAGGACCTACAATAAATATTTGTGTGTGTTTAGAAAGTGCAGAATGTAGTTCTGTGGACAGATGTTGGATCTATCTAATTTGTGATAGAAGAATTTAGACTTGCAGAGTTCTTTGAGGATGTGTTCATCAAAAATAAATGTATGAAATAATCTAGTCTTCCAGACACGTTCAATGATTCACAGTTGGAATCAAGAACTAGCCTTACTGACACTTAAAAACTCGAATGACAAATGAGCTAAGAAGAGTTTTTAGTAGATAATGAGATGATTTTGTGTCATACAATAATACTTTAATTTAGTTGATCTGCAAAAAGGGGCTAAAACTATAGTAAGTAAGTGGGGTTTTGTAGAAGAAACTTAATTTTAATTGTTTAGCAGCAATTTTAATGCTTTTTTGTAGCTAACTGATTGACTGAGAAAAATGGGTAGATTTATTTGATGTCTACTCACATGTTTGTCATATTGCTACAATAAGTATTCTTCTTACCTGTAACACCCCGCAAAATTGAAAATGACAATTTTACCCTTGTGTGTTACGCACGTATATTTTATAACGTATTTCATTACGTATTGCGATTTTTAACTATTTATGCATTTCCATTATCTATTTCAGTCGACTAAAATATAATATTTCAATCTCGGTAGTTTTACATGTTTTTGTACATGTTTTTGATGCACGTATCGATTATGTGTTTCCACCGTTACGTGCAATATTTTCTATGTGTTCAAATGATTTATTTTAGGCATTCAAATCTATTTTTTATAAACGGAAATTCATTTTCCCTTATTTTTGATTAAAATATTATTATACGTGTAATGCACGTGTTTTCTACGTACGTAGTAATTACGTCGTGAAATATATGAAATTAGTAAATATATTTTCTTATGTTGTTTTTTATTATAATTTAATAATTTTTCATTTAATAAAAATTGATTTTCGTATTTCGGCGTTTTACGCGCGACGCACGTGTTTGGTGCGCGTATTTGAGCGTATCCCTTTTCAAAATAAAATTTTGAAGTGTGTGTATTTATTTTATTTGTGCACGATACATTTTAGATTTTATGTAAACTATTTTACTTACATATAGTATATATATAGATAGTATATATATATATAATGTATATAATATATACTTTGATATAAAGTTGGCTGGTTTGGAAAATTTTGTGAAAATAAATAAATGTATGGTGAATGTGGGGGCCCACGTGAGTATGCAGCATGTACAAATGACGTTTGTACATGAAAGGTGCCCTTGAGCTATAGTATATGTTGTAATTAAGGTGCTGTTACTGCTACTTTGGGTTGATGACGTCAGCCATGAATGGGGTCAACCCGGTTTCATCTGGGTAAGTAAGGCAGAGTTGCCTTGGTTTCGGCTGTTACATGAGTGAGAGAATGAACCATTTTTGACTTGAAGGGTTGGGAGTTTGGGTTTAGAAGAGATGGGAGTTAGAATGTGAAGAGTTGGGGGTTATGGGGGTTAGGATAATGAAAAGTTGAGTAATTTATTAGATGGTGAATTATGAAATTTAAACCCTAACATTGTCCTATAAATACACCCCTTCTCTTCTCATTTCACCCACCAAAAAGCAAACCAAATAAGAGAAAGAAAAAGAAAGAGAGTAAGCGAGTACCTTGTGCTTGGAGGCTTGCTAGGAGGAGAAGGACAAGGAGGTGCTAGTGGAGCTAGGAGTTAGGAGAGGACTCTACATTGAGATATTCTCATTCTTCTAAGAGGTGGGTGATCTCTTGCTTTCTCTGTAACACCCCAAATTTCAAATAAGACCGAATTCGAGATTCCACAGGATCTTTACACTTCACATCATACAATTTTACAAGGAAAATAAAACTTTTCAACATATATCAGAGTTTTTTATATTTATTACACAGCGGAAGACAAAAATAAATTACAACAAAATACAATTACAACATCTTTAACTTTCAATTAAATCAACAGCAGCATTTCCACTTTGAAATCCAATACCTGCATGTAAAACTGTGGGCACGTCAGTTGATTTCAACCGACGAAGATGTTATACTCGGCCATCCTCTCTATACCGTACATATAACGATTTCATACTTTAACAAACCACAATTTGAATGAACAATAAAGTTTCAAAAGTGATTACTTTAAATATGTAAGTGTATGCGATGCCTTAATACCTAATGCACACATTTTATACTAAGATGATACTAATGCATACTTGTTTGGATTCTATGCATCCCATACTACATAGGTCCGAGAGCAAGCACCTATGTATTCCACATTAAAGGGTTCGATCCCTCACCATGAAACTATCCAGTAATAAGACAAAGTCATCTCTACATTTTCAAGTATGGTGTTATGCTAGGTTATCTGTAACGCTCCGAATTCCAAATAAGACCGAATTCGATATTTCATAGGATCTTTACACTTCACTTCGTACAATTTTACAAGGAAATTAAAACTTTTCATCATACATCAGAATTCTTTACATTTTGTTTACACAGCGGAAGAATAAAAGAAATACAACATTGAAAATAAAATACAACTTATACAACTTTATCAATGTAAGTCATCAACTGCATCATAACATCTTTACTTTTTCATAAAAAGTCCATTACCTGCATGTTAAGCTGTGGGCACGTCAGTCACTTACAACTGACGAAAATGTTATACTCGGCCATCCTCTCTATACCGTACAAATAACGATTTCATACTTTAACAAATCACAATTTGAATTAACATAAAGTGTCAAAAGTGATTACTCTAAATATGTAAGTGTATGCAATGCCTTAATGCCTAATGCACACATTTTATACTAAGATGACACTAATGCATACTTGTTCGGATTCTATGCATCCCATACTACATAGGTCCTGAGGGCAAGCACCTACGTACTCCACTATAAAGGGTTCGATCCCTCGCCATGACAACTACCCAGTAATAAGACAAAGTTAAGACGTTCCATGAGTATGATACGAGTCCCGGAGAACTGCCGCAAAAAATTCCCCGCCCGACTGTTATACAGACTCCTCGTCGTGTGAACCTCCCGCAAGTGCCCCTCTAGCCCCGGTATACGTATATACATGGAGTACGTGTAACACCTCGAATTTCAAAATAGGCTGAATTCGAGTTCCACAGGATCTTTTCACTTCTCTTCGTACAATTTTACAAGGAAATAAAAGTTTACTTTACATTAGAGTTACATTTACATTAACATTTATACATCGGAAGCAAATTTTACAACAATGAATGAAATACAACGACAGTTGAAAAATCTTTAATCATCAATTCCTATTTTGTCTTTTTCATGTGCTTTATCCTGCATGGAAATTGTGGGCATGTCAGTTCATTCAACTGATGAAATATTATACACGGCCATCCTCTCTATGTCAGGAAACGGTACAACGATTCTCAACACTTAACAAATCACAAACTTGTTCACAAACAAAGCTAAGGGGACTATCCTATTGATATCGTGTTGTGAATGTGTACTTAGTCCTTAACGCAATTATTTATGTTATATAACACTAATGCGCACTTGTTCAGAGTCTATGCAGCCCATACTACATAGGTCCGAGGGCAAGTCCTTAACCGTTCTTCATCTTGTAGGGTTCAATCCCTCGCCATGACTTAATCTACTACTGTAACTACGGTAAGTATCCTAGATGTTCTATGACCTACGAACTCATGTCTAGGCGCCCTGGAGAGAATCCCAACACACTGTCACATGACTCATCATGCAAACATCCTGTAGTAATTCACCTCCTACAAAGGACATGACACCACCTGCAGTCACCAAACACCCCACGAGCGTCGCCACCGGGATGCACTACAAGAAAATAGTTCTACACCGGCGTTTCTACTCTAGCATTTTGGTAGAAACGCTGCTGTAGAGAACAGGTAATCTGGCAGGAGAAAAAATTATAGCTCTACACCGACGTATGTGAAAAACGCCAGTGTATGTATGTATACACTAGTGTTTTAGAGTTAAAACGCCGGTGAATGTGAAGGATAAGAGAATAACTTCTATCGATCTCATTTTCATTTAATTTCCCCTCCCCTTCCCCCAATTTCTCCTGCTCTCTCTCCATATCCCTCCTCCCCAATCGAAAACCCCCATCCCATTGCCGCCCCCCCTACCTCACCGTCGACCCTTCCCCCATCGCCGCCCCGTCCTCCGCCGTCACCCCTTCCCCCCATCCCCGCCCCGTCCTCCGCCGTCGCCACTTATAGGGTTTTACCTTCTCCTTCGTCGTAGGGTTAGGGTTTCTTCTCTCGCCATGGGGGAAACCGGTCGAGGTCGGTGGTTCTGGCTCATCTTCCCGCTCTCGCTGAAGCTCCGGTTTAGAGTCGTGCTTGCGCTCCCGATCGCACTCCAAGTCGTTCACTTCATCATCTTTGCCTTCTCGAAGTGGCAGCTCTCTTAGCCGCTCCCCCCTCCAACGAAATTTGAAATTTTTAGTTTGGTAGATTGTCACAACTTCGAGGTGTAAAAAATTTAATTGGTTTGGAACCCTAGATGTTGACAGTGAATTGGTGAGCGATTGTTACATGTGAGAATTGAGGAGATATCGGATTTGGACCTGTGTTTTTTGTTTGGTTAAGGTTGGATGCGAGTATAGAGGTATTGAAGCTTAGATTTTAGTATGATTTAGCGAAGGGGGAGATTGGATAATTGTTTTATTTAAGAAAGGTGAGATGTTGGATGTGAACTTGTTGGTAGATTTAGCGAAGAAAGGTAAGATTTTAGTTAAATTAGCTATTAGTTTGAAATTAGCTATTAGTTTGATTTTGGAGTTGATTTTGGTGGTTTTGTTTATTTGGTGATTAGAGTGAAGGTTGTGAAGTTTCTTTTGAAATGTTAATTTTAGTTTAGTTGTCTATGGTTATGCCTTATCAAGCTTTTTCGGGATCGTAGTGTTCAAACTCGAGAAAGGTTTGTAAAAGAATTGATCAAGAGTTCACAATCAAACACTTCTGGGCTTATCTCATATTTCATGATATGGACTGACCCTCAGATGTTCACAATCTAAGCTGCTATGATTTATGTCATGGTGCCAACAGTTTTTATTCTGCATATTTCTATAGCGGTGCTAGCCTTGATGATGATGTTTCTAAATTTTGAGTTGATTATTATTATTCAATACAAGTTTGATGTGTGCTAAACTGAGAACTTTGTGTGTTTGCTGGTCTATTTTCTATGTAACTCATGTTTTAAGCGATATCCTTGCTTATATATAATCTAGATTTGCCTGTGGTTAAAACTTAAAACTTAAAACTACTTTATTTCATATGTCATACTCAGTCGAAGATGCAACTCCAAATCTCTATGGATTGTATATTTTATAATGATGGAACTCCTTGTGCATTTTTTTTTTTGTTAAGTTGTATAAATGATTCTTGTGTATAACGATGGATTCTTATGTTTCATGCAATTTCTGAATTTTTCAAGTGCTAAGTAAAATCGAGTCTTAGGATTCTTCTTCTTCTTCTTCTTCTTTGAGCTTTTTATGACTTTGTTGCAGCTGTGATTCTTCTTCTTCCTTTGAGCTTTTTATGACTTTGTTGCAATGTGACTGGGGAATATGCTCCTCATCTATTTTGCTCTATTTTCAGCCTGAGCCTGCTTTGTAATTCATGCAGAGCTTCGGATTGATTTGAGTTTGCCCCCATAATTGAGTCATTTATTTATTTCTTCGGATTGATTTGAAGGGGTAGCACTTGATGCTATTAACTCTTGTGGTGGTATCTAATTTTGTTTTAAAACTTCTCTTTTCCACTTAGTGTCCACCCAGAAATGGAGATGAGATGAGATGGATAATGTATCTGAAGTTGCACACTATGATTTTTTTATATGGGAGCGACTAGTGATGGAAATTTTTTTTATCTAAACTTTATATACAATTATATCATGATGTCTAGATGAGTGTCATTTTCTAAGATAATGTTCATGCTTGTTGCTTGGGTTTGAAAATGAGATTGTTCTTTCCAATTGGTTTTAAGTGATGATGAGATAGATTACGTAACTGAAGTTGCATACTATGAATTACAGAGGAGTGACTTATGATGAAATAACCCTGTTTGAACTTATGTTGTGGTTTCAATTGACAGTTATCTCATGAGTATTATAAAAGTATTTTCAATTCACAGTTATCCATATTTTGGTTACGAATGTGATGAGATCACATTATTATGTTTATGAGATTACAATATTTTGAACTTATGTTGTATCATTTGGTTAAAATACTTATGTTGTATCATTTTAACACAACCTTATGGTATTCGGAAAGCAACATCGTTTCAAAAATATGAAACAATGGTACATGAAACAAACCAAGTACAGAAAACATTATTTAGAATAACTGAACCTTTGTTACTGAAAAAAGATACGACCAGTCTTCCTCAGAATCAATTAGTGGTCATGAAGTTGCTATGGGGCACATGATTTGAGTCCCACCAGTAAAAAAATTAATTTTGCAGTTAGCCTACAATTTTCTTTGATATGAAAGGGGTTGTGATCATAACTCATCAGAACCTAAGTTGTTTTCTTTTACCTTTAAGATTTATCCCTTTCCCAGTTCTTTAAATGGTGAAAGCTGTGGCAGGATATATTTGGCACATATAGTAAATACTGTGTTCCATGATTGATGATCTATTAAATCAACAGTAGCTCTTTTTATCTCTAGCATGCCCAAGAATTACTAAAAGAAACTTAATAAAACAACTAGAGATGAAAAAGCTTGGACTAGGCTCTGATGCGACAAGATCCTCAGTGGATCTAGTAAGGTTCTATAGAATCCACTTAGGGAGCAAGCCTCTTATGTTATTGGCTTAGTGTGTGGATCTGGGTTCCATGTCATAGTTTGTTATTGTTTTCTAGTACTTTATTTTTATATGTCTGTGATACAAGATTATATTTCATACACAAGGCATCCCCAGAAATTGGTTATATGCTAATCCAAAAGAAAATAATTTCAATTTATATATGAATTTTATCTCAGGAAAAAGAAACCATTATCTCAATAATTATATAAAAAAAATTATTCACCATTCTTATAAAATGAAAGGAAAGCTGTTCTTGTATGTGCAGAATGAAATACATTGTACTTTATCATTATTTGTGTTGCCATATCAATAGGAAATAACCTTTCTATCACGGTTGATAGAAAAAGAAATATTAGGTATGAGAGGCTATATTGGTTTGTGGATTATATAGCTTAAGTATATAAATAAGTATATATTTCCTTTAGGATATTATGAATTTAGGTTAGGATCCTTGAGGATCCATATCTATATTTGATAAGAAAACTGATCTGTTTAGAGCTGATAAGCTACTAGTTTTATTCGGGATCCATACCAAAAATTTGGGTTGGATTTTCAGTTTAGCAGTGAAATTGTCAACTTGATAGGGTGACCAGTAAATAGTTTATAGTTTATGCAGCATATTCATGAAACTTATACTATTTGCTAAACATAATGCTTCTTCATCTTTCTCTAATTTTTGTAGAGGTGAAGCTAACAAATCGAATTGATCTTCTCTATAGGTTGATACTAAATCTTAATTGGAATTTAAATTATCTATAGATGCATTGAACTTACCATCTTTAGATGTTATATTAAGTTGACCTTACTCAAATCATGCTGGATCTAACATGCTTATCATGGCAACCATAGATTCATTATTGGGCTGGCGATATCAAGGGACAACTGTAGTATTTGATCGGAATTTTGCCTATTGATACTTCCAACATGTCCAGTATTAGTCTAAATGATAGGCCAGTACTGAATACTTGTACTAAGTTCTTGAATCATGATCAATGTTCTAAAAAGCGCTAGGTGGTAGTCGGGCGGTCGATGGGGGCCTAGCGCCTAGACCTTGTAATCGGGGATTAAGCGGCTAGGCACTAGGCGATTTTTTAAATTTATTTATTTATTTATTTATTTATTTATCGATCTTTTGGGTTTATTTTGTTGTTACCCCTTTTTACTCTTTATTGCTACTCATTCTTAGTTTCTTACTATTGAACTTTTTCTCCTTGCAATTGTAGGATGGGCTTCACATAGTCGAATCGGTGTATTATTGTATCGGTGAACATGAGGACTCTATCTTCTCCATATCCGATGAAAACCACATTGTGGCTACTCATACTGTCGACTAACATAACAAAAGTATACCATTAAAATTATCAAGAAAAAGATGTGAACACTAGTAGCATAAATAACAAAGAAAACATCAGCATTAATAACTTACAATATCAGAATCCACAAAAATATAAGAAGCTGTACTAAGAGCACGCAAAAGAATGTGAAAGGGAAAGAAAGATAAGATAACCAATTACTAATATATTTGGAGATCTATTGAGGTCACTATTAGAACTTAGAAGCTTTGCATATATTGTCAGAGGACATCGGAGGGAGGCGGAGGAGGATGTCGGAGGAGGACGTCGGAGGATCTGCAATTCGGAGGGAGGCAGTCGGAGGGAGGACGTCGGAGGAGCTGTGAACTTTGAGAGAGAAGAGGAGGACGTCGGAGGGAGGCGAAGGAGGAGGAGGCGGAGGAGGACGGCGAAGGAGGAGGGAGGCGGAGGAAGACGGCGGAGGAGGGAGGCGGAGGAAAAGGAGCTGCGATATGGGGTGAAAGTGAAGAGCGCGATTTGGGGGTGAAAGTGAAGAGCGCGATTTAGGATTTTTTACTTTTTTTTATTAGGAGGAGAAAGTGAGAGCGGTGGGTTTTTTTACCCCTTTTTTTTTAAAGGCCTAAGCTGGTCTAGTCCGCCTAGACCGATTAAACGCCGCCTAGGTCCGATTTTAGTCGCCTAGAACCCATTTCCGGTTTTCATAAACGCCTAGGTCCTAGTCGAGGCGTTGGGGGGCCGCCTAGCGCCTAGGCGCCGCCTAGGCGGCTGCCTAGGCCGCTTTTCAGAACACTGATCATGATTGCAAACATTCATGGACTTGAATCATGATTGCTATACATAGTTTGTGTTGTTCTGAGCTTACACATTTTGAGCTTCATGTTCAGTTTCTGTTGTTCTGAGCTTACACATTTTGAAATTCATGTTCAGTTTGTGTTGTTCTGAGCTTACACATTTTGAGCTTCATGTTCAGTTTCTGTTGTTCTGAGCTTACACATTTTGAACTTCATGTTCAGTTTCTGTTGTTCTGAGCTTACACATTTTGAAATTCATGATCAGTTTGTGTTTTTCTGAGCTTACACATTTTGAGCTTCATGTTCAGTTTCTGTTGTTCTGAGCTTACACATTTTGAACTTCATGTTCAGTTTCTGTTGTTCTGAGCTTACACATTTTGAGCTTCATGTTCAGTTTCTGTTGTTCTGAGCTTAACATTTTGAGCTTCATGTTCAGTTTCTACTGTTCTGAGCTTACACATTTTGAACTTCATGTTCAGTTTGTGTTGTTCTGAGGTTACACATTTTGGAATTCATGTTCAGTTTGTGTTTTTCTGAGCTTACACATTTTGAGCTTCATGTTCAGTTTGTGTTGTTCTGAGCTTACACATATTGAGCTTCATGTTCAGTTTGTGTTGTTCTGAGCTTACACATTTTGAAATTCATGTTGAGTTTGTGTTGTTCTGAGCTTACACATTTTGAGCTTCATGTTCAGTTTCTGTTGTGTGTTCAAAGTTTTTTTTTTTAATTTAAATTTTTTTTTTTTTAAAAATCTATATCTACCCCGGCGTTTTTACAAGCGCCGGGGTAGCTTCCAGGAAAAAATTGGTAGTTTATACCGGTGTTTTAAAAACACCGGTGTATGTGATGGCCGAAAACATTAATTCCAAACGAAAAAACACATTCACCGGCATTTTTACGACCGCCGGTGTAGTTTTAACCTACACCGGCAGTCGTAAAAAATGCCGGTGAATGTTCCTAAGCTACAGCGACACACGATTCAGCGACACTTGCACCGGCGATTTATAAAACGCCGGTGGTATCTACAGTGGGGTTTATAAACGCCGGTAAATGTGCAAAAAAATGCCGGTAAAGCCTGTTTGTCTTGTAGTGACGATACTCTGGAGCAGTATCCACGTCCTACTCATGACGCATCATGGGACATCCTGTGAATACTCTCATGCTGCCAATCCAATGGCCCTCATACTCATATTTTTCTCTTACTTTCATCATATATTCACTATGTATCTAGTCCTTAATTTAATTAAATCATGAACAAAATCAATCCCTTAGAGTTAGCACTCCCACTATACCGGTCTTATTCAATCATTTCACATGACCCAAATCTTGGTCTTTTCATTTCAAATTTAATCTCAATATTCTTTTATTGCCGGTATAAGACTTAGCTACACCCTAGTTCTTAATTCCAACTCATAATTACCAACATTGAGTTTTCATACTCATAAAGTCCTTTTTCATGATTAATCATAATTCACATTTCACATTCATAGTATTCATGTATTCATATTCATAATGCTCTTCATAACTCATCATGTCATCTAATTTCAATTTTCAAGTACAATATCATGCGTAAATAATTAAAATTCAATTCTTCTAACATATCACATCCACTAGTTCATATTTCCACATAATTCTCTTAATCTTTATCTTAATCCATGCTAATTTCACAATTCACAATTTCACTTAGTTTCACAATTCACACTTTTCAAATTTCTCATTACAAAATCTCATTTTTAAATTCCTTAAAACAATCCATTTTATTTTCTTTATCTAAATGACAATTTAAGTTAATAATTAAAATAAGTTCTTTCTTGCAAAAGTAGTCTCAAATTCTCATTTATACTAGGCCACAGGTCATAGAAAATTATCTCACGAAAATCCAGATATTATTTGAAACTTCAGGGCAGTCGACGGTTAAAACATGGTCAGTCTGCTATTTCGTAAAAATTTAAAAACTCGAAAATAAAATGATCAGGGCAGTCGACTATTACACTATAATCGGTCGACTGTTCTGTAAAGATTTAAAACTCAAAACAAATAACCAGGGAAGTCGACTGTTACAATATATTCGATCGACTGTTCTGTAAAGATTTAAAACTCAAAAATAAATAATCAGGGAAGTCGACTGTTACAATATAGTCGGTCGACTATTCTGTAACTAAAATCCGAAATTTATTACCTGACAGTCGACTGTCGACTCGAATTCGCTCGAATGTCGATTGCACCAGGTTGCTATTTAGAGTAGATTATGGATATATTTTGAGATTGAAAATAAGATTACAATTTTAATATTATTTTATAATCGAGGTTTCCACGAAATAACATTTTTAGAACACAAGTTTTCATCTTTCTACAATAATGAAACTTCATTTTAGACAATCAACTACACATGATGCATTTAATCAATTTGTGTCTCATAAGCACAACTTTCTTCACATAGTATGGTTTATAAACATAAAGCATGACAATAAGATAGATTCTAGCATTTCAATTTCACACATTTATCAATTAACAATCATCTTCACAATCATTCTCTAAATTATCATTCCATCTCTAATTTATTAAACATGAGACTAGAATTTCTTGATTTCTCTTTAACTATTTTATCACATCATTCCTAGCATGGCATCTAAATTTAGAAGCATGAGAAACACCCACCTATTGGAGACAAACGAATTGAAAGTTCCTAGAATGCAAGAAAGTGGCCTTCTCCTCCTAGAATGTATTGCAATTTGCCTTCTCCTCCTTAAAAGCTTGGAACCCGACCCTTCTTGTGCTCCTTGAATGGTTGGCCGGCCTCCTCTTGGTTGGAAACACACACAAAATTTCACACTCTAATCTTTTACTTCCTATCTTAATCTTTTCCTCTCTTAATCTTTTCCTCTCTTAATGAATTGTTTAGTGAACTAATGAGAAGAAATGTAAGGGTATTTATACACTTTTAGGATGAGAATAGATGGCTAGGATTCAATCAAGGAGTTAGAGATCAAGGATCAAGATGGATTGGGAAGTTGTAGCAACTTCCATGATCACATAACTACTCCCCCACAACTTCATCCACTCCCTCTCTTTTGCTCAAATCCGGCCACCCCTAGAAAGGGTGTGCAATGCACACCCCAGTGCATGCACATGCCTCCTAGTGTCCCCCACTATTAAGTTGTACAAAACTAATTAATCAATTGTCTACTAACTGTATTTGCATGACAAGTTATGACAATTAAAAGATTAATTAGTTTGTGGGCTTCAAAATAGTAGGCTTTAGACTCATGGGTCAAATAATAAAACATTTAATTATGGTGGGCTTAAATTAGAAAAACAAGTTTAGGCTTTTAAAAATGGGCTTAAAATAAAGAGAAGGAAAGAAAATAATTATTTGTTCATGTTATAGCAAATCATTTTGTATATAAAAAAAATATTTATAAAAAAATTTGTACATGCACAACACGTAAAATCAACAATTTCTCATTTAATAAAAATTCAGGGTATTACAATACGGCAACTATCCGCCCGCTACGCATAGTCCCGGATTTAAAATAAAACCTCGTCTCCCACGAGGCAACCACAGTCCCGGAGTACACCGCCCGACTGGGTCTATAGTCCCGATGAACCGCCGCAACAAGCCCACCGCCCGACTATGTAGAGTGCCCCACTTATGTTTGTCTAGGTCTTACTACATCTTCACTTATATGCCTAGTTCTTAAGTTTAAGACATGAATAAATTTTCATACCTAGAATTAGTTTTACCTCCTACCGGACTTAATAAACAAACACAAGATAGCTCCATAGCCATATCTCAAAATATTTCTCAACTCTTTTCAACTCAGTAGTGCCGGTACCCGAGGTCTCACTAATTCTAAATCACAACTTTGTCATGTACAAGAATCCATGGGTACACATACCCTTCAATAAACATCTCTTAAACTTAGATATTTTTATCTTCAACTTATTCACAAAGTAATCATAGTCTTGTCTAGCATCATTTATGATTCAATTATTCATTTACAATTCTAAGCTAAAACGATATTTCTTTCCATGAAGATAGATTCATCCACTTAAGTCTCATTAGCAATTTTAAGCTCACATAACAATTCATATCTCAACCCACATCAAGTATTTCATTCAAAAGAAGTATCAGAAAACACGGAAAATATCAGTTATAGCAGTAGCAGTCGACTTCATAGGGAGATCGATTGACTATCCCGCGTGAAATCCTGTAGCGCTCCGAATTTCTAATATGATATCTTAGAAATACGTAGCACAATTCCCAGCATCAACTTCAATGTAATATTAAACACAGTCCAAAAACACAGATAATTTTTATTCCAAACTTTTTATTAAAACAATCTTTACAAACATAGCGGAATACAAAACACCTTGAATTACAAACTTTTTTTTACAACACTTCTTTTACAAAATTTACACAAAAACTCTATTACATCAATTTATCTCAAGCATCCAAACCCCAAGCTCTAAGCAACAACAACCTGTAAAACATGAGGCTAGAGATAATCCCTAACCCCCAAAACTATAGGGGTCAACCATAAAGGTGTGAGTGACATAAACAAGCAACATAAGTAAAGCGTAGAATCATAAACAGCATGTAATAAACAAGAATACATAAAATATGACATAGCAAGGAAACATGAAAGCATCAAGTGAAACTAAACTAAGTGTCAAGTGTGGAAAACAGGAAAACACATGCATGAAACCAAATCAAGAAAAACACAAGTCTATATGCTGACTCTCTAATGCGTACTTGTCGGAGTCTATGCATCCCACTCTACATAGGTCCGGTGCAAGCCCTTAACGTCTCCACATTATAAGGTTTAATCCCCGCTATGCAACTAATCCTAACACGATGACTACTACGAGATAAACATAAACTATGAGTATTAGCCCATACCCCGATAATTTCGGAGGTCAATCTCTATCCACAGATAATTCCGAAGACTATTTCACTCACACCTGGGAATCTTCGAGAATACCCCATACCGCAAGCGATGGCACCTCATGACACGAATACCACATGAGCGTCGCCTCGACCCCGATAATTCCGGAGATCAATCCCACACCACAGGTAATTCCGGAGACTATTTCACTCACACCTGGATAATTTCGGGGATTATCTCACACCGCAAGCCATACTGAGATCCATAACCCGTGTTCTCGTTCATCATATCACTACTAGTGCCTGTCCTTATCATTTAAGTTGTTTTATTACTTTATGAATCTCGTAGAGTTGGTGTACCCTACCGGACTTAACTCAATAACTGATCAACTAAAATGCCTCAACAGGCCCAAACATAAATATCTCAACTGCTGGTAAACTAGGATCACACACACCCTCTAGAGACTTACACTCAAATATCCAAACCATCTTCCAACATAAATCGCTCAGTTAAACATATTGAAAATGTATGTTCAATAGAAGATAAAGTATAGAATAGTAAGTTATAGATTAAAGGCATTTAAATAATAAATCATTTAATAGAACATTCAAATATGTATAAGTATATCAGTATCAGTCAACTACAAAAGCCATCGGTCGACTGTCCAGAGAGAAAATTCAATAATCTTTAAGAAAATAATTCTAAGTATAGCAGTCGACTGAAAAAGGGTATAGGTCGACTGTCCAGAGCGAAAAAATACAGTAACAACGAGAAATAATTTTAAGTGGTACCAGTCGACTGTAAAAGTCATCAGTCGACTGTCCAGAATGAATTTTCGAGAAAACTAGAGAACACAGCAGCTAGGTCGCATCGGTCGACTGTAAAGTCATACTGGTCGACTGTTGACCTTCATACTACAGACTTTTGGTTGTGCACATTTCAACCGATACGTAGATTTACCTTACAAAAACGAAATCTATAAAAAGTATATTTCTGATATGATCAAATACTACTTATAGGATATACAAAGATCCATAAAATCAATCAAAAACCACTTGAATTGATAAAATAACTTTTTGATGAACTTCTTCAAAATAAAAACAAGAACGTGTGCATATATCAAAATTAGAGTTTTTAAGAATAAATCATACATAAAAATAATTTTGTTTTATATTCCAAACATATCAATACCAAAATAAGTTGAGATATAATCAAATCCTTCGAAACACATAAAACTCTATTTCTTTTAAAACAACAAAAATACTATATTCATGAAAACGTTCGTGCATGCTCGTGCACCAAAGAAAACTTCACCAATCCACAAACTAAAATAACAAAATATTCAAATATCAAACTTAGTATTTGAGTAAATCCAAATTCAAATGAAATCTTTTACAAAACCACAAATCCCCAAATTTAATCAAAAAAATGTATCAATCCCTAATTTTAGTCATCACAACTCAAATCCTCAAACATGGTCTTTTAATCCATTATTCATTCTCAAGATTCCTCAAACTCAAACTCTACTATTCTCAATAGTTGATTCATGAGCCAAAACAAATTTATCATCAACAAGGCCAAGTTGCATTCATCCAACTCACCAATAGTCCAAAAATCTCATCTTTAATTAATTAATGCATAACATTCATCATACTCAATCAAGTCAGCAATAATCCAACATTATTAGCCTACTCACAATTTATATTAGGTTCTCCAACAATCTAAAATCATCCATATGCAACTCTGCTCACAATAACTATCATCCATCCAAATATCCAATTATATCATCCATCCAACATACATATTCATACCCAACCCTAACATGCTTTCTACTAGATGAAACACCACATACAACATACATTAAAAAAAAAAAACAAAATAATTTACATCACTCACCTCGATGGAGAGATCAAACGAATGTAACAAAGCAAGATGAAGAATCTCTCCTTTGCAAAGAATCCAAGATCCCCTCTTTAAATCTCCAAGAAAATAAAAATAATAAAACTCGTGTTGTACAGTGAAAGACAGCTGCACTCCACCCTTTTAAATAGGGCGGAATTAGGAGAATTAGGGTTTTGAATACATTTGCAAAATAATCCTTTTAAAATATAACTTTACATAAATAAATCCCTATACTTGGAAACTTGATAAAACCAATTAAATTGAGATTTAAAAACAAAATAAACCATTCATTTCTAGCCGACACTGATTAAAAAGCCAAGGAAAACAATTTTGCACTTTTATCCCTCAAAATGACAATTTTGCAAAAAGACCCTTCTTTTTGTAATATTTGCAAATATGTCCAATAAATATCAGAAAAATCTAGAAAAATTACAATTAATTCCAAATAATAAATAATGATTTTCCACAAAATAATTTTGCCCTTTTGAACTCTTCAAGAAACATTTGCACGTGTTTTGCACGTGCGAAAAGATAAATCTTTAGAAAAATATTTATTTATTCTCCAGAAAATCATTTTAATTCATTTATAAATCTTTAAAATTATATTTAAAAATACGGGGTACTACAAATCCAAACTAAAAAATCCATCAATTAGAGTAGCGACAGTCGACTGCGTACTATAGCCAGTCGACCGCCCCGCGTGAAATCCAACTCAAGACAACAAAATTCAGAGCAATGGCAGTCGACTGTGACAAAGGGTCAGTTGACTATCCCGAACGAAAAATCCAAATTCTAGAAATCACTGCAGTCAGGTTCGCGACGGTTGACTGTCGAAACTTACCAGTTGACTGTCACACCTACAGACTGCAGTATTTGGGTTTGTGCAAATTATTTCCAAACGGAGTTTATTTGAAAACTATGATTCCCGAATTTCCAAATTTATATTTTAGATATTGTATCTATAATTCGAATTATCTCCTTCTCTTTTATGAACATGAATTTGCAAAACTAGTTTATCCAATAATCCATTCCTTTTAGGATATTGAAACAAACTTTCTTTTGGACTGAGATGGCTCTTAGAACAGCACCCAACAAGTTAAAACTTATTTAAAAAGATATATCTTCATTTTCAAATAGTTTTTCTTTTCTTTTTACATACAAATTTGCATTTTTCTTAAAACTTGAATTTAAGAATCATATTCATTGAAAGTAGTTTATGTACACTGTTATGCTAATAAAAATTTTGTACTAAAACCAAACATTTCTCTTAATCAACCATGGATATCTCAAAGAAATTTCTTTCATGCATAAGTCGACATGTTTCATAGCAATAATTATTTTCTTTATTTCTTATTTCTTAATCATCAAGACTCTAAAGCATATTTTGAATATAAAATTCTTCAACAAGTTCTCATGCAAATCACACATTCGACATGTATAGAGTTACAAATTCTAACATGATTCATAGCATCACTTCTTTAGTCAAAAACTTCCTTTTAATTAATATGTTAGCAAATATATACCTAATCACAACAAGATTGTTCTCATTCATGGCATATTACTCTAACATGGATTTTATCTACTTATTTTTCATCAAGTTCAATTTATACTACTCATTATAATATTTAGCGTGCATTCTCTACAATTAGAAAGCAAGAAATCACCCATCTCTATGAAGATTGAAAATAACAATGAAGAGACCTCTCCAAACTCCTAGCTCCACTAGCACCTCCTTATCCATCTCCTCCTAGCAAGCCTCCAAGCACAAGGTACTCTCTTTCTCTCTTTCTTTTTCTCTCTAAATTTGTTAAGATTTGGTGTGACAAGAGAGGGGAAAATGAGGTTGTATTTATAGGATAATGGGAGGGTTTAATTTGCATAAATCTCCACCTAATAAATTGATCTCTTAATTCTTCCAACTCTTCATTGTCTTAACTCTCAAAACTCCCAACTCTTCAACTCTCTAACTCTTCAAAAACCCGACTCCCAAATTCTTCACATCCTAACCGACCTCCACTCTTTCTCCGAGCAAGGTGTACAGCGGAAGCACAATTACCCCTGCAGGTGGGCTCCCCTTGCAAATGAAGTCATCTCCAGTTTGAAGAAGACAGCAGCCCAGGGTACTCACCGTGGGCCCCACATTCACCATACATTTATTTATTTTCACAAAATTCTCCAAACCAGCCAACTTTATATCAAAGTATTTATTATATATATATTATATATATACAATCTATATATATACTGTATGTAAGTAAAATAGTTTACAAAAAATGTAAAATGTATCGTACACAAATAAAATAAATACATACACTCTAAAAATTTATTTTGAAAATGGATACGCTCAAATACGCGCACCGAAACACGTGCGTCGCACGTAAAACGCCGAAATACGAAAATCGATTTTTATTAAATGGAAAATTATTAAAATATAATAAAAAAAATAAGAAAACATATTTACTAATTTCATATTTTTCACGACATAATTGCTACGCACGTAGAAAATACGCGCATTACACGTACAAAATTATCTTTAAAATAGGGGAAATGAATTTTCATTTATAAAAATAGATTTGAATACCTAAAATAAATAATCTAAACACATAAAACATATTGCGCGTAGTGGTGGAAAAAACATAATTGATACGTGCATCAAAAACACGTAAAAGCACGTAAAACCCAGAGATTGAAATTCAATATTTTAGTTAACCCAAATAGGATAAAATGTACGGAAAATGCATGAACAGTTGGTAATTAAAAATACATAGTGAAAATACGTTACAAAATACATGTGCATAACACACGAGGGTAAAATTGTAATTTCCAATTTTGCGGGGTGTTACACTCTCTCCCCTTTTAGGATAGTTCTGTCCCCGAAACTTGCTAGGGTAAAGGTTGCATTTTGTACACGCCAAAGAAAATATTATTATTGTATTTATAAAACTGCAAACGTTAAGAAAAATAAATGTAGCATAAAAATATGTAACGAGGAAAAATAAGATAAACTCTATATAAGAAAACTATAAGCATCAAAATTTTATAAGAATGAAACGAGAAAACTAGAAGAAAAGAGTACGGCAAAAGGCAAGATGTATTGAGGGGAAATTTTCATAAAATAATAAAAGAGAAAAATCAATTAAGTCATTAATTGCGGAAACAAATGCAATAAAGCGAAAATATAGTCAATGGGTAATTTATAAATAGATTTAGAAATTAAAATTTATCAAAGTAATAAGCGATAGAATAATAAAATTGCAAAGCTGAATTGGTGTTGTATGACAAAATTTTGAATTAGCAATTTAAAAGAAGACTATTGGATAACAATTTGAAAAAAAATAAACGAGGATGAAATTTTAGTTAAAAGTATAGACAAATTAATATCATAAAATAATTTGTAAGGTAACTATAATAATTATACATACGGTTTGGAAATTAAAAATATAGAAGGCATACATCGAAATACTTTTGAATTGTCAAGTATTACAAAGAAAACGAATATACAAAACTTATATACGTATATAGGTGAAAAATTTATAGGGTGAAGTAAACAATATTATGGCATGAAAATTATAAATGATTTGTAGGAGCAAAACAAAACATCATAGTAGAAAAAGTAATATCATATTATTGAAATAATGCGAAAATTAATCATATATAAATAACTTACGAATCGAAGAAAAGTATAAATACAAATTTTATTTTTTGTTAGGTGAGTAGTCACCAAGTCTAAGATTAGTTAATAGCAAAATACGATGAAGTTACGTGAAATACTTACTCATGAAAAGATTTAAATAGAAAAGATAACAGCAGGATAGTTGAGATTAAGTAGTAAATACACAAGTAAGATAGATATGAAAATCAGCATAAATAATATAATGCTAGGTTGCAAGATACTATAAAATAGTATAGGTTAGTACAAAAATAGAATATGGGTAAGTAAATATTATAGAAAACGAAGTAGGGGTTATCAAAGTAGACAATCTCCTTGTGGTGTAGGTTCGCCTCGTTGGTATTCAACTGTAGACTTGCCTCTACGATCTCAAGTTGTAGAATTGCCCTCTATGACATTCGATTGCAGTTTACCTTCTGGACATTCGGTTGCAGATTTTGACACCCGGATGTCCAGTTGTAGTTTACTTCCATTGACGTCTAGTTGCATATTTGCCCTCTCGACATCAGGTTGCACCAAAATAGGAGATGGGAAGATGTAATCTTCCACGTATACTTGAATATTGAGTATTTAATAAAGTATGGTGTTATATTTTGAAATCAATGATATAAAAGTGGATGAAAAGTTGTAAATGAAGTAGGAAATTACACCAACAAAAATATTAAAATAGAAATATTAGATATACAAAATTTGTAGTAAAGTAAATGATTTATAATATTAAGACGAAAATAGTATAAAGCATATGCACGAGATAAAAATTTTGTACTAAAACCAAACATTTCTCTTAGTCAAACATGAATATCTCAAAGAAATTTCTTTCATGCAAAAATTTGTATTTTTAACATAAGTTGACATGTTTCATAGCAATAATTATTTTATTTCTTTCTTCTTTCTTAATCATCAAGACTCTAAAGCATATTTTGAATATAACATTCTTCAACAAGTTCTCATACAAATCACACATTCGACATGCATAGAGTTACAAGCATTTTAACATGATTCATAGCATCACTTCTTTAGTCAAAAACTTCTTTTTAATTAACATGGTAGCAAATATATACCTAATCACAACAAGATTGTTCTCATTCATGGCATATTACCCTAGAATGGATTTTATCTACATATTTCACATCAACATCAACTTATACTACTCATTTATAGTTTTTAGCATGCATTCTCTACAATTAGAAAGAATGAAATCATCCACATCACATCAAATTGATCTATATTAATACTATCATATTTTAGCATAATCAACCTATGAATTAGAAAATATAGAGACCACCCACCTCTTATGAAGATTGAACAAATGAGGAAGTTGGAACACCACTCCTAGCTCCTAACAATTCATTCTCCTCCTAGCAAGAATTTCACCAAAGCGCAAGAACTCTCTTTCTCTCTTTCTTTTTCTTTCTCTTATTTCTTTTGTTTTTGGTGTGTGAAATGAGAAGAGAAGGGGTGTATTTATAGGACAATATTAGGGTTTAAAGTGCAAAATTACCCACCTAATAAATTACTCCACTTAATTTTCCAACCTTTCATTTTCTTAACTCTCAAAACTCCTAACTCCTCAACTCTCTAACTCTTCAAAAACCCAACTCCCAACTCCCAACTCTTCACATCCTAACCGACCTCCACTCTCTCTCTGAGCAATGTGTACAGCGGAATATATTATATACACTATATATATATATATATATATATATATATATATATATACTGTATGTAAGTAAAATAGTTTACATAAAATCTAAAATGTATCGTGCACAAATAAAATAAATACACACACTGCAAAAATTTATTTTGAAAACGGATACACTCAAATATGCACACCGAAACACGTGCGTCGCACGTAAAATGCCAAAATACGAATAATCGATTTTTATTACATGGAAAATTATTAAAATATAATCGAAAACAACGTAAGAAAACATATTTACTAATTTCATATATTTCACGACGTAATTACTACGCACGTAGGAAATACGTGCATTACACGTACAGAATTATCTTAATCAAAAATAGGGAAAATAAATTTCTGTTTATAAAAATAGATTTGAATACCTAATATAAATAATTTAAACACTTAGAAAATATTGCACATAGCGGTAGAAAATACATAATCGATACGTGCATCAAAAACACGTAAAAAGCACGTAAAAATGCACAGAATGAAATTTAATATTTTAATTGATTTAAATAAGATAAAATACACGAGAAATGCATAAGTAGTAAGAATCCAACATACTTAATGAAAATACGTTACAAAATACATGTGCGTAACACGCAAGGGTAAAATTGTCATTTCCAATTTTGCGGGGTGTTACACTCTCCCCCTCTTAGGATAGTTTCGTCCCCGGAACTCGCTAGGATAAAGGTTGTATTTTTTACACGCCAAAAAAAATATCTTATTGTCTACAGAAAACTGCAAACTTTAAGAAAAATAAATGTAGTGTAAAAATACGCAATGAGAAAAAACAAGACAAACTCTATATAAGAAAACTAGAAAAATGGCATGAGAAAAGAAAATGTGACCCAAAAGACAGGATGGATTGAGAGAGTTTTCATACAAAATAATATTAGGTAAAACATTAGAAAAAGGAAAAATCAATTAAATCATCAATTTTAAAATAGTTCGGAAAATAATGCAATAAAGAGAAATATAGTCAATGGATAATTTACAAATAGATTTAAAAATCAAAATTCATCAAAGTAATAAACGATAGAATAATAAAATCGCAAAACTGAATTGGTATTGTATAACAAAATCGAATTAAAACGAGACTATTGGATAACAGTTTGGAAAATAAACAAGAATAGAATTTAGTTAAAAGCATAAACAAATTAATATCATAAAATAAGTTTTAAGGTAACTATAATAATTATACATAAGAAAAGATATAGAAGGCATACATCGAAATGTCTTTGAATTGTCAAGTAGAGCAAGAAAAACCAACATACAAAATTTATATACGTATATAGGGGTAAAAATTATAGAGTGGGACAACCAATGTCATGACATGAAAATTATAAATGATTTGTTGGAGTAAAACAAGACATCATAGTAGAAGGTCAATAATACATTATTGAAACAATGCGAAAACTAATCATATAGAAATAGCTTATGAATCGAAGAAAAAGTATAAATACAAATTTGGTTTTTGTTAGGTGAGTAGACACCAAATCTAAGATAAGTTGGCAAAATAAAATGTGATAAAGCGGTATGAAATGCTAGAAGATTTAAAATACTAGGAAGAAGATAGTTGATATTAAGTAGTAAATACAGAAGTAGAATAGAAATCAGTTTAAATATAATGCTATGTTGTAAAATATTATAAAAATAGTATAAGCTAGTACAAAATGGAATAGCTTATACAGAATTTGCCTCTGCGATATCCGATTGCAGTTTTCCTTCTGGACATTCGGTTGCAGACTTTGCCTCCCCGACGTCCAGTTGCAGTTTTTCTCCATTGACATCTAATTGCATATTTGCCCCTCTCGACATTAGGTTGCACCAAAACGAAAGATGGGAATATGTAATCTTCCATATATACTTGGATAGTGGGATGTTTAATATAGTATTATATTTGAAATCAGTGCTATAAAGTGGATGGGAAAGTTGAAAATTAAGTTTGAAATTATAACGATAAAATATTAAAGTGGATAGACTTTAAATATAGGATATACAAAATTTGTAGTAATGAAAATGATTTATAATATTAAGATGAAAATAGTGTAAGGCATATGCATGAGATGAAAACACAAATGAAAAACAATAATTATGTAGTATATGTATTATATTAAAGAAGCGCAAAACTACAAAATTAATGAGTAGCAATTAATAGTAAAAGTGAATATAACAAAACAAATTAGCAAATAATATGTAATATCGAATGTAGACAATAAAACAAAATGGTAGGTCATATTAATATGGGTAGAATATTTCAGTCTTGTTAAAAATAAACTGAAATATATAAAACGATATAAGATAATAGTACTGCAAAGTCAAATCATATAAAAAGAATGTATATAAGCAAAATTTATAAGCAAAATTCAAAATATAATAGAAATAATAAATGAAGAAAATAATAGTTGTAATAATACGAAAAATAATAACAAATGTAAAAGGATAAACATAAAGTGACACAAAAACACGGAGGACAAATCCTTAAGATTGAGAGACAGGTAAAACAAATTCAAAAGATCAAGACGGAGAAAGATAGTCAAAATAATATATATCCAATTGATATCAGAAAATATTTATTTGAAATATATTGAATGTTGAAAAATACTAGGATGAAAATCTACGAAAAAATAATTTGAAAAGGGATGTGTGTCTACATGTAATGTATCATAAATGTAGGGTCAACCAACCACGCTTCCACTGCGCCACTCTGATACCTAGGGAAGACATGCTCACATACAATCTCTCATCAATGGTATCATGAATGAAGGTTCAACAACTTTCATTCACGACTCCAGCTATCCAATAAAAAAAGGGAAAAGAAAACATCAGTGTATAGTGCAATACAAATGTAAATCACTTACATTTAAATCTCTATAAGTTGAAACTCACACTCTAATGTCCACTCTAGGGTGTCGTTCCTCATAAATTTGTACTACTTATGAAGATTAAATCTTTCCATCTCCCATTTTGGTGCAACCTGATGTCGAGAGGGCAAATCTGCAACTAGACGTCAGTGGAGGCAAATTGCAACTGGACGTCGGGGAGGCAAAGTCTGCAACAGAATTTCCATAAGGAAAACTGCAATCGGATGTCATAAAGAGCAATTCTGCAACATGGGATCGTAGAGGCAAGTCTGCAGTTGGATACCAACGAGACGAACCTACACCAGAAGGAGATTTTCTACTTAGATAACCCCTACTTGTTTTCTATAATATTTACATACCACTATTCTATTTTTTCTACTAATTTATAACCTAGCATTATATTGTTTATAATGATTTCTATATCTGTATTATTTTGCATATTTACTACTTAATCTCAACTATCCCGCTGTCTTCTTCTTTATTTTGAATCTTTTCATGAGTAGTATTTTCAACGTGTTTTGCTACTAGCTATCTTAGATTTTAGGGTCTACTCACCTAACAAAAAATAAAATTGGTATTTATACTTTTCATCAATTCGTAAGTTATTTCTATATGATTAGTTTTCGCACTATTTCAATAATATGTTATTACTTTTACTACTATGATGTTTTGTTGTACTCCTACAAATCATTTGTAGTTTTCATATCATACTATGGTTTGTTTTACCCTATAAATCTTATGCCTATGTACGTATATAATTTTGTATGTTGGTTTTCTTATTCTACATAATAATTCGAAACTATTTCGATATATGCCTTCTATATCTTTAATTTTCAAATCGTATGTACAATTATTATAGTTACCATACAAATTATTTTATGAGGTTAATTGGTAAACAAAATCATTTTTATGTTATCTATACTCTTAAATTTCATTCTCGTTTATTTTTTAAACTCTTATTCACTAATCTTCTTTTAAATTGTTAATTCAATTTTCGTTACACAACACCAATTCAGTTTTGCAATTTTACTATTCTGTCGCTTATTACCTTGATGAATTTTGATTTCTAAATCTACTTATAAATTACCCATTGACTATGTTTCGTTCTATTGCATTGTTTTCCAAACTATTCAACAATTAAAGACTTAATTAATTTTCCTTCTATCTAATGTTTTTCCTAATATTATTTTTGTATGAAGATTTCTCTCAATCCATCCTATCTTTTTGTCACATTTCATACTATTTTCCTAGTTTTCTCATTCCGTTCTTATAAAATTTAGATACTTATAAATAGAGTTTGTCTTGTTTCTCCACGTTACTTATTTTTATACTACATTTATTTTCTTGCTGTTTGCAGTTTTCTATAGAAAATAAGATATTTTCTCTGATGTGTACAAAATACAACCTTTACCCTAGCAAGTTTCGGGGATGAAACTATTCTAAGGGGGGGAGAGTATAACACCCCACAAAATTGGATATGACAATTTTGTCCTTGTGTGTTACGCACGTGTATTTTGTAACGTGTTTATTACGTATTGTGATTTCTAACTATTTATGCATTTCAATTGTTGATTTCAGTCGACTAAAATATAATATTTCAATCTCGGTAGTTTTACGTGTTTTTTACGTGTTTTGTGATGCACGTATCGATTACGTGTTTCCACCACTACGTTCATTCACGACTTGGTATATGTCTTGTTTTAGTATCATTCGTTCAATTCATTCATTATCTTTCCAAGGCAACAATTCTTTGCATGAGTTCAGCTGTCACCCACGCACAGTGCCCAAGGCCCAAGGCCCAAGGGGCTAGCCACGAAGTCCATATGGACTTGGTGTCATATACCGAAAGTAATAACTTCTTATGTATACAGTACAGTTTTGGGAATTTATTGAGTGAAATCAAAATAAAAGGTGGCGATCAAGTTTCGAACCCAAGACCTCTTATAAATAGTGCTCTGTATTACACTGGCTAACCAGTAAGTCCAAGTATATTTTCTGTTCAGGAGTTGTATTAGTGTACTTTTGTTTATACTATTCTGAATTTAGTTATTTTCGAAAAATTCATTTATCCAATGATCCAATCTTTTAGGATATTGGATAAACTTCTCTTTTGGACTGAGATGAATCTTAAAATAATAATCAACAAGTTCAAACATATTTTTAGAATATTTATTCATTTTCAAAAAAAAGAGAATTTTCCTTTCTTTACAAAATTTGCATTTCTTCTCAAAACTTGAAAATTAAGAATTATGTTTCTTAAAGCTAGTTTATGTCCATCATTGCACTAATTAAAATTTGTGCTAAAAATCCAACACGTCTCTTAATCAACCATGGATATCTCAAAGAAATTCTTTCATGCAAACATTTGTATTTTTAACATATGTCGACATGATTCATGGCAATAACAAAAATTATTTTTATCTTTTCTTTTTCTTTCATAATCACAATGTCTCTAAACATATGTCGAAATAACATTCTTTAGCAATTTCTCATACACATCACACATTTGACATACATAGAATTTCAAGTATTCTAACATGATTCATGCTATTAATTCTTTATTCGAACTCTTCTTTTATTTAGCATGGTGACAATTTATTTACTAAGCCTCAACAAGATTTTGCATGATATACTAGCATGATTTTATGTACACATTTCTCATCATATTCATACTACTCTTTTAAAATAATTAGCATGCAATTTCTACTTTAGAAAGAAGGAGATCACCTACTAACATGATATTGATCTATTTACTAACATAGCATCTTTCATTACAACCAATGCATAGATTTGTTCTAATTTATCATATAAAAATATAATACTCATTTATTATTACTAGCATACAAAGTTCTAAAATTAGAAAGCATGAGAACACCCACCTTAGTTGAAGATGAACAATGAAAAGAAAGATGGAACACAACTTCTAGCTCCCAAGCAACTCCTTCTCCTCCTAGCAAGACCTTATCCAAGCAAGACCTCCTCCAAAATGAGAACACTCTACTCTCTTTCTTTTTCTTTCTATTCTTTTGATTTTGGTTTGGGTGCAAAAGAGAAGTAGGAAATGAGGTTCTATTTATAGGCTAAAGTTAGGGTCTAATATGCAAAATTCTCAACCTAATAACTTCCTCCTTAATTTCCCTTCAATCCTTCATTTTCTTAACTCCTAAACTCCTAACTTTTCATCTCCCCACTCTTCACAACCTCAACCCCCCAACTCTTCCTCTCCCCTCAATGCTACACCCGGCCTCCCCCTTGGTCAAAACTGGGCCAATCATGCAAGTGTGCATATGCACACATGCACATACAAATTAAGTACATTTTAATAGTTCTAAATGTGCACAAAAAGTTGTAACTTGTCATGTATTAGTCCAAGTTCAACTTAATTTAGGATTTTACTCATGGGCTTGATTCATGGGCTCTCTTCTAATGGGCTAGATTTTACTCTTTAGGTCCATGGATCAAAAGGAGGTTAATTAAAAACTTATGCATGCTAAAAATGGATAATGAGAGTAACAAAATAAGAATAAAAATTAGCACGTGCATCATACGTGCAAAAAATCAAAAATTACATTTTTAATTTAAATAAAAAATGTGGGGTGTTACACACAGTCGACTGACCCTCTGTCACAGTCGACTGTCACTGCTCTGAATTTTGTTGTCTTGAGTTGGATTTCACGCAGGACGGTCGACTGGCTACAGTACGTAGTCGACTGTCAGTACACTAATTGATGGATTTCTTGAGTTTGGATTTCACGCGAGATAGTCGACCGATCACCCTATGAAGTCGACTGCTATTGCTCTAACTGATATTTTTCGAGTTTTTTGATACTTCTTTTGAATGAAATACTTAATGTGGATTAAGATATAAATTATTATGTTAGCTTTAAATTGCTAATGAGACTTAAGTGGATAAATCTACCTTCATGGAAAGAAATATCGTTTAAGCTTAGAAATGTAAATGAATAATTGAATCATGAATAGTGACAAGACTATGATTACTGAATAAGTTGAAGATGAAAATATCCAAGTTTAAGACATGTTTATTGAATGGTATGTGTACCCATGGATTCTTGTACATGAAAAAATTGTGATTTAGAGTTAGTGAGACCTCGGGTACCGGCACTATTGAATTGAAAAGAGTTGAGATATATTTTGAGATATGACCACGGTGCTATCTTGTGTTTGTTGATTAAGTCCTGTAGGAGGTAAAACTAATTCTAGGTTTGCAAAGTTATTCATGTCTTGAACTACATATTTAGGCACATAAGTGAAAATGTAGTATGACCTAAAAAAACGTAAGTGGGGCACTCTATATAGTCGGGAGGTGGGCTTGTTGCGGCAGTTTATCTGGACTATAGACCCAGTTGGGCAGTGTACTCTGGGACTGTGGTTGCCTCGTGGGAGACGAACTTTTATTTTAAATCCGGAACTATGCGTAGTTGGACAGATAGTTTGCTGTACTCCATGTATATACGTATACCGGGGCTAGAGGGACACTGGCAGGTGGTTCGCACGACGAGGAGTCTGTATAACAGTCGGGCGGGAGATTTCTTGCGGCGGTTCTCCGGGACTGGGATCTGTACTCGTGGAACATCATGACTTTGTCTTATTACTGGGTAGTTCATGGCGAGGGATCGAACCCTTTAGTGTGGAGTACGTAGGTGCTTGCCCTCGGACCTATCTAGTATGGGATACATAGAATCCGAACAAGTATACATTAGTGTCATATTAGTATAAAATATGTGCATTAGGCTTTAAGGTATCACATACACTTACATGTTTAGAGTAATCACTTTTGACACTTTATTGTTCATTCAAATTGTGGTTTGTTAAAGTATGAAATCATTATATGTACGGCATAGAGAGGATGACCGAGTATAACATCTTCCTCAGTTGAAATCAACTGACGTGCCCACAGTTTTATATGCAGGTATTGGATTTCAAAGTGAAAATGCTGCTGTCGATTTAATTGAAAGTTAAAGATGTTGTAATTGTATTTTGTTGTAATTTATTTTTGTCCTCCGCAGTTTAATAAATGTAAAGAAGTCTAGTGTATGTTGAAAAGTTTTATTTTCTTTATAAAATTGTACGAAGTGAAGTGTAAAGATCCTGTAGAATCTCGAATTTGGTCTTATTTGGAATTTGTGTGTTACATTACCCTTACATCTATTGAAAATTTTGTCATTCATAAGGGATATTTAAAAAGTTTTGTACTTGATGTTTTGTACTGAACAGTTTTGTACTGGAAAGTTTTGAACTAATATGTTTAGTGAACAAGATTTACAATTTAGTAAAATCATTGTCTGTTCTTAAAATATGTATAGCTAGCAAATAAATGATTTGACAAATTTTTTAAAGAGCCTAGTATATGAATCAAGTAATTCAGATCTGTGCCTTCAACTTTGTGGTGTGTCAAATATAGTGACTATTATTTACTTGTTCTGTTGACATGCATGTTCTTGGAAGTGACATCTGTATTACAAATAAAGTTAAAATTGTGCTATCCAAAGAATTCAACATAAAAACCTAGGTACTGTGGACACCGTAGGTATAAAGGTGAGTTTTTAGTTGGCAAAGGGATAACTCTTAGTCAAACTCATCAAATCAAAATGTGTTTCAAAAGGGGATATAGTGATTGAAAGTGTGTTTTGAAGCACCTTATTATTATGATAAAAGGTTGACACCTAATGATGGTGCAACTATGAGACAGGTTGATTATTCTAAAGAAATTAATAGTCTCATGTATACAAAGATCTGCACTAGAATAGATATAGCCTTTGAAGTAGGTATGATCTGCAGATTCACTAATAATTTCATACACATTTGAGTGCCCTTAAGAGGCTAATGAGATACCTAAGTGGTATTCAAGAGTTCATTTTGTGCTACTCTAGTCATTCTTCGAATGAATGGCTGATCTGATGCATTATGATACTCGAAATTTAGTGAAAGTCGATAACTAGTAGATATGTATTTACACTAGGAGAAACAGAAAGCAAACAGGCACTGTGCTATTATCTATGAAATCAGACCTCTATGTGTTATCCTCTGCAGGGAAAAAGGCTGAGTAGATTGAAAAAATTGTTGCTAGTTATCTATTAAGAAGTTTAAGTAACTCTCTAATTCTGTTATGCGACTATCAAGTTACAATGCACTGTAACTCATAACTCACTCTGTAATTGTAAGAGGAGTATATTAAGGCTGAAAGAAGCTTAGTTGAACTTTCTCATAGATAAAGTGCAATTGTGACAAGTATGGCTAATGCTCTTGCTAAGAGACTTGAAAGTGATCTAATTATCAAAACTGTGGGGGAAATGGAGTTGAAAGCTATTGAGTCAAAGCTTTAACATCCTATATTTTGAAATTTAGAATCCAATTTGAGCCATAGAGAAGTTCAAACTTAAGTATCAATTTTAGGCAGTTGATATGTTTTAGATAATTTTGATGATTCCACATAAATTTCACAAATATATAATGTTATTCCAATTTTGATGGAATTATATATCTAGGGAATTTACTTAGAATAATCATATTATTCCAATACGAAATATGAAAACTTGTCGATATTTTTCGGATGATTAAATTGTCTTAAATATCATTCCAATTTTGATATGTCTTTTATGGATACATGTTTCATTCCAATTTTGATGATTCAATGTTAAACCATGATTGAAATGGCAGTCTATTCATTCCAATATGAAACATAGTATGGTTCTTGTGTAGAAACTATAAAAGTTCATGTTCTTTATTTAGTTAAAGAAACTTAATTGTGATGCTTGCGTTACATTTTTGCTAAGCTAATTATGAATTTTACTAAGTTCTTTTGTGAAACTAGATAATTTTGTAACATTCGGTTGAATTCTTAAAGATGTGTCTCTTGATACTCTTATTTTCAATAAGATAGCAAAAATGGAGGAGTTGAATCTGTCAATATAGATTTTAAAATAATGATTTGCTCAAAATGGAGGAGTAAACATAAAGCAGTTTGCAAGGATACAGTTTCAGTTTATTTCTTTTGAGAATAAATTAGTCACTTGCTTGGTAAAACTTCTGTTGAGTTTAAGACTTTTGTGTTCATAAGCTTAAAACTCATATTTTGTCCTTGAAGTTTATTTGTTTTGTATGATTTTGAAACTATGACAAATTATTCCAGTTAGTTAGTCTTTGTGAACTATTCTGAATTGGATATGGTTTGGAACTATTTAATTATATTAGTTAAGTCTTGATTGAACTATTCAGATTTATAATTATATTGGTGTAATGCCCCGATTTTTTATTTAATGAAAAATTATTTTATTTTGCACGTAGTGTGCACGTGCAATAATTTTTGTAATTATTTTCATCATGATGAGTATAGATATTTAAATATGTGCTTTTAATTATTTCTATATAAAAGCCTTCTTTCAATTAAACAAAAAGCCTTTTGCTTAAAGCCCAAAATTTAATTCATTTATTTTATTTTAAAATTATTATTTTTGGCCCATAAACTAAAGCCCATGAGTTAATTTATTTTTTAAATACAACTTGTCATGTAGGATACAATTTAAAGTTTATTTTTATATAAAAGATAATGTACAAATTTTTGGAGGCAAATGCTTGCACGTGCATTGCACGTACACATGCAAAGTGCACCTTCCTATGCATGGCCGGTTGTAATCTTGGAGGGAAATGAAATTTTGAGTGGGATCATGGTGGAGATGGTTACTCATCATGGGTAGTTAGTGTAACTCCTCCTTAAATCTAAGTCATTTGTTCCTAACTCCTACTTCAATCTTAGCCATCCATTTCCTTAGATTTTTAGTATAAATACCCCCTCCCATGGCTAGTATTCTTGTGCAAATTAATTCTTCCAAACCTATAGTTCAATTACATTATCTAGTAGTTATTACGTGAGTAAAAGATTGAGTTGTGTGTGGGAGTTGTGCTTGCAACAAGAAGAGGAGGCCGGCATCAAGGAGGGAGTGCTCTCGGTTTGGCATTGGGTGTGCTCGGGTTGGCTTGTGCGCGCGTGTTCAAAGAGGAGGATCGTTCGTTTGCAAGGACATTCGTCTAGGAGGTGTTGCTAGTTGTTTTTCTCTCCAACTAAGGTGGGTAAATTTTCTATATTTCTAAATAGGAATGCATGCTAGATTGAATGGAAAAAAATGATGCATGAAAAAGATTAATAAGAGCACACATTTAATTGAAAAATTGATCTATAAATTGATTGGAATGTGGATGTGGAATTGTATGTGATCTTATTAGTAAAAGTCTAAATTTTGTGTGAATGGACTATAGTTATGGATTGTTGAAGAAAATTTTATTATCTACACCATGAATTATAGGCACAAAAGTTAGTAGATTAACAATACTACTTTATGTGTTTAAATGAACCTTTGTATTGTATTGAAATGAATGAATTAAGATATAAATTTGTATGCTTAGTGAATGATTAAAAACAGGAAATTAATATGAAGATTGCTAAAGAAGAGGTTTGAGATATTAATTGTTAAGAAATGTCGAAAAAGAAGAAATGTGGTAGTGATAGTTTACAATTCAAATTAATTGTACGAAAAATATGTTTTAATTGTTGAAAAAAATTATTTTTTCATACTGGAGTATAATTTATGATGATATTAGTCAATCTGGACATTTACAGAAATTTTTATAAAAGCAAAGTGAAATGAGGACTAGTTGAACATCCAAATATTTTGATAACAGAGAGTTTTGATTTAAATAAATTTTGAGTTGTACTTTGACAACCTGAGCACGTAGCTCAAGTGGTCAGGACAGCCTTAATCGCTACAGTAGGCTCACGGGTCTGAGGTTACTGGTTCGAATCCCCGGGCTGCCATACTTTTATTTCATTTTAAAAAAATATATAGACAGTGGCCGAGATCATTTAACGCTCTTAGCGCCTTCTTCTAACGCAAATAGCACTCGGCCTATTGGTTTGTGCCTTCGGTTGGCTTCCCTGTGGTCGCTGGTTCGACTCTGGCTTTCGGTTGTTATTTATGTGTGGGAAAAACAATTTTTTTGGGGGGTTTTTAATGATCAAAAAATATGGAAAAAATATATTTATTATCTTAAAAATATGTGGAGCTTATGAAAAATAATTTGGGAATTACTTACATAAAATAAAACATGATTTGAGAATAAATGTGTAAATAGAACTATGGTTCTACATCTACATTTTTGTGAAAATTATATCTTGCAAAAAGAACTTGAAATGAAGGATTAGAGAATTAATATGGCAAAGAAAGAAATTATTTTTGTGATGTGGTGTAAATTATTCTCATTTGAGAATAGTGTGGAAATTATGAAGTGTAAATGTCCACCTTTGATTGAATAATTAGTGATGTGGGTTTTTATGTGAAAATAACATTTCATGAGTTACATGATGAATAGTTGAATTTCATGTATAGTTATGGACTATTTGAACGAATTAGAAATCATGATTGGAAAAGAGAAATTTTGAGTATGACAACTCAACATGTGAACTTATGAGTTGGAAATACTCAACTTTAGAAATTGTGAATTTGGAATTGAAACAAAAGAGTAGCTAAGTCTCCCCCGGCATTTGGAAAGAAATGAAATGAAATTTGAAATGAAAGACCAAGGTTGGTCATATTTGAATGAATAAATAAGTCCGGTTTAGTGGAGAGGCTAACTCTAGAGCTTTAATTTTTGTTTATAATTCTAATAAAAACTAAGGACTAGTACATAGTGGAGACGTGATGAAAGTAGGAGAAAAACATGAGTTGAGGGCCATCGAATTGGCGGCGTGAGAGTATTTCACAGGCTGTCTTCACAATGCGTCGTGACATGACGTGGATACTGCTCTAGAGTACCGTCCCGGTGGTGACGCTTGTGGGATATTTGGTGACTGCAAGAGGATCGTCTGCCATGAAGGAGGATGAATTGCCACAGGCTGTCTTCACGATGCGTCATGACATGATGTGGGATTCCCCTTCAGGTTTTCTGTACACGTGCTTGTACTCATAAATCATCTAAGATACTTATTGTAGTTACAGTAGTAGTATTAAGTCATGGCGAGTGATTGAACCCTACAAAGATGAAGAACGATTAAGGGCTTGCCCTCGGACCTATGTAGTATGGGATGCATAGAATCCGAACAAGTGCGCATTAGTGTCATATAATATAAATAATTGCATTAAGGACTAAGTGCACAAATCACAACACGACATCATTAGGGTATTCCCTTTAGTTTGATATGTGACAAGTTTGTGTTTGTTAAATATGAAAAATAAGTTATACTATTTCCAGCATAGAGAAGATGGCCGTGTATAATGTTCGTCGGTTGAATAAACTGACGTACCCACAGTCTTATATGCAGGTAAGTGACATGATAAAGATTAAAGAGGAACAGATGCTTAAAGATTATACAATATTGTTGTACATTTATTTTAATTGTTGTAAATTTTACTTCTGCTGTGCAGTGTAAATTGTAATGTATTTATGTAAACTCTGATGTAAAGTGAAAAGTTCAAATTTCCTTGTAAAATTGTATTAAATGAAGTGGAAAGATCCTGTAGAACTCTCGAATTCAGTTGTATTTGGGATTCGGGGCGTTACAATTGGTTCTTATGAAACTATACATTTATGATGCTTTTCTTTTTATGGACTGCTATCATCCAGACAGTTTTATACTGAACTGATGAGATAATCCTGTACTTTATATATTGAGAATATAGGAGGAGATTGTTGGATATATTGATATATTCTCTCTATATAAATATTGCATGTGCATATGAGTAACACATGTATTGAACGTACAATTGATTGGATATTGGAACGTGGGTTTGTGGGCTTACAACCCGATACCCAAATCAGTATTTAGGAATAAATACTGACTTGTGATAGCAGTCTAGGTATTCCAATCTTGATATCTAGGGTGAATATCTCAAGCAACTTAGATCTAGATATTAATCCTAATTCCCAATTGTTAATTTCTCACAAAATGTAACATGTTCATGTATGTATAGCATTTCTCTAGTTCAAGAGAGGAAGATGCCGCTGTTTGAGCCTGGTGTATCCTCTTTCTATTCCATTCCTTTTCCTGTTTCTATGCCTGGTTTCTATATTTGGATTCTATTCGCGATGACAGTTCTTAAAACTATACTTGATATGAGCCCCATTCTTATTTTCTTAATTACAAAAGGCTTGAGTTTTGGTGATCCACCAAGCATGCAGAATTGGATTGTAGTTTTTAATGTTTTGAGCTCAGTTGAACATCAAGATTAATGGCAGCGTTCTAGAAGATTGATGTCAGTTTGAAAACCAGTAATATGAAACTTAAGAAGTCCAAGGTAGGCCAAAATTTTCTTCTCCTTGAGATTTTCTTCTCCTTTCAAGTTTTTCTGAATATTTTCTTCCCAATTTTTGCTTGGTATGGTACTAGAGCTAGTCAGTTGAGTAGAAATTTTTTTGTTGAGGAGCTGCTTTATCAGTTGGCTTCACACCTTACTCATGCTCTTGGTTTGACCTGGCATCAGCAGAATCTCCATGAGCTAAAAATAACCTGGCATTAGCAGAACTGTGTGTGTTCCAAGTTCTTTTAGATGTTGTTTTTGGCTTGCCGAGGAATCAGGAGTAGTTGGCTAAGTGGAAGACTGATCATGAGAGGGTTTCCTGTGATTAATTAAATCATCTCGGAGAGTTTGCTTGATTGCTTGAAGAGTTGCTTGATCAATTAAATCATCAGAGAGGGTTTCTTTTGATCAATTAAATGCAAAATAGTACCCAAATCTAATCATGTATTAACAGTAGAATTTAATTATAAAATGATAAGGGTAAAAATATAAGTTAATAATTTTAACTAAACAGATGAGGTTAAAGTTCACAAAGGAATGGCTATAATATATTTTTTCAAATATTATATAGATACTAGGTTTGTCCGTTGACACGTGCCTACGGCACATCTTCGGAACGGTGCACCTGGTTTAATTATATAAAATAGTTTTGGAGTTCCAGCAAATTAATTGAAGTAGCAAACATATTATATGAGGAAGCAGTATATCTACCTTTAAGCTCAACCATCGCCTTCTTGATCATTAGCTTGAACTTACTTGGAATGCATATAGTTTGTTGGAAACACTGTATAGAATTTTTTTTAACTTCAGCATCACTTTTAGATACTTGTAATCGTTATGCAATGACATTATCATATAGATTTTATAGAGCTTACTCTAATTTTATAACCACTATGAGCATATCTGTATACATTGGTAACGCAAGTGCAGGTGTGAAGCTATCTACAATACCATTAATCTAAATATTTGTTTGTCTGAGACTTAGTTTGCAATTAAAATACATCTTATTATTATTTCAACCAAAATGAAATACATTAAGTTCTCAAAACTCTAATCCAAGTTAATCATTTCTTTTATATCATTTTGTCTCCCCATTGCACCTTTATAAAAAAAAATCAAAATTGAAAAATAACAAATTTACTTTAACTATCTTTCTTGAATGGAGAGTCAAAAAAAAATTAATTTTAAAAATTTTTAAATTTTTTAATATTTTTATTTTGAAAATTTTGAAAATTTTGAAAATTTTAATTTTTGTTAATTTAAAAAAAAAATTAAATTCAAAAATTTAAAAATTTAAAAAAAATTAAAATTTGTAAAACTTTTTTTAGAATTTTAGAATTTTATTTTTTTAAAATTTTTAAAATTTTTTATAAGTTTTTGAATTATTTTTAAAGTTTGTAAATTTTTAATATTTTTTGTTTGTAAGTTTTTAATTTTTTAATTTTGTTTTTAAAAAAAAATTTTAAAATTTTATTTTCTTAATTTTTTGAATAGAAGAGAGAGAGATAATTAAATAAATAAAGGTGTTGTTTTGGGTGGGGATTTGAATTTGAGTTTTTGAGGAAAACTTACGGGGGAGGGGAGGAATGTGTTTTGTGAAGTTAGATCTAGGCCTTTGATTTTGAAGAAATTAAAGGAAAACCACTTGATAGCTTTCTTTGTATTTTATTATATAGTTATTGTATTTACATTAAACGTTGCGAAGTATTTTAGTTTTTACCCTTTAGAATAAGAATACACGGCCTTGTAGGGACAAGGATTTCGAAGAAAATGATAATGTAGAGAAGGGAACGTAGAAGTGCAAAGGACCCCATTATGTAGTGTAGTTTGTACCTATTATCAATGTTAGTTTTGGATGATTTTGTCTTCAAGTGCGGAGAAGGGGAATAAGGCTGGAGTCTTCGTTCCTTATCCCCACATGCATCCAACCATGCCCTAACAAACAAACAGCACGCTCTCTTTTTTGTTTCTCTTGTTTTTGTCTTCTTCCTTTTTCTAGGGAAAATTTATGATGGACCTATCTTCTATGATTAATTTCTTTGACCCCTTCCTTACTCTTAAGTTATCATTAAAAGAAATCCAAGTCATTTTACTGCTATACAAATAAATCTTGATAAGTCTCTTGTAAATCTGAAATTTTGAACTTACACAATTTCTTAATTATGAAATGAGAATGTATATATATAATGTATAATTTTGTATATATAATGTATATATATAATGTATAATTTTGTTTTATAATGTATATATATAATGCATAATTTTGTTTTGAATATATATATATATATATATATAATATATATATATATATATATATTATATATAGGGAAAGGATCCGTTGCACACTACTTTGGTGCTCATCGCGTGAACACTATGCCTTCGGGCATTCATATCGAAAATCCGAACCGTTCACATTGATCTACACATCTAAATTAGTCTAAATATGTAAAATCAAATCATTTGAAATTCATTTGCCTATTCATTGAAGTGATACAAAATTGTATGGCTGAAATTCATTGTTTTTATAGTCACATGATGGATGGGCAAATGAATTTCAAATGATTTGATTTTACATATTTAGACTAATTTAGATGTGTAGATCAATGTGAACGGTTCGGATTTTCGATATGAACGCTATATATATATATATATATATATATATATACACACGCCCATATTAACCTTGAAATTTATATCATCGACTTTGGAATATATAACATTAGGATTGGGTTATTTATCACTAACTTTGAAACATGTATGTTATTAAACAACTATGTTTTCCTGTGGACACATGTTTAGTCTTCGTGAATGATGCAGCATATGAAAACTGTTGAAGAAGGTTTGATCATTAAGCTCCATATTTTCTAATTGTATTTTCCCGTTGTCTAGAACTTTATCTCCGTTCTTATGGCATACCAATCAAAATATATTCATCTTTCCTTTTATTTTCTGTTAGTTGTTTTTGCACAAACTCTAGGGTTACATATAGATTGATCCAGAAAATTTGAATTATTTTGGATGAATCCAATCAAATTGTTCGACTTTTAATCGATACACGAGTCTTTTTTGCCCATTAAAATTGTAATATTGTTTTCATTTAAAAATCATGAATTGTAATATGGGAAAGCATATTGTATCATATAAAGTTCAATTATGTAATCTTAAAAGTTTCACTATATTCCAAATTAGGAGTTTAAGATGTGTCTTTTAGAAGACAATCAAATAATAAGCTACGAACAAACTTTCCCTAAAATATAACACTCTCCCTCAACTAAATTGTTAAGGGAAAAATTAAAGAAGGGGAAAAAGTAAATCTTACATAATTTGAAGCAGAAGAGTGGAATGTGACTTCAAGGCGTCACAAATTGTTCAATCCTTCACTCACCTTGTTTCAATCCTTCGCCACCAACTCCTTTAGCAAACCTTGCTCAATTCAATCCCCAAAAATAATTTCAATAAGGTTTCCAAAAAAATGAATTTAAAATAAAAATTTGAGGATAATTGAATAATCAATGAAAGAGAATCGAATCACCAATGAGTTACCTTGATCTTGGTTTCAGGTTCAATCAATGACTCGAGATCCTCGGAGTTGTCGGAGGCTTCGTCGTCAGAGATGACACAGGAGTTGTGGAGCTCGGAGGAGGAGTTGTGGTTGAAGTCGAAGGGGAGGGGTTGAGCGACGGGGAGGGGGTCGAGAGGAGGGGGAGGGAGGGGATGCTGATGTGGCAACGGAGGTGATGAGGATGTCAAAGGGGATGAGAGAGCCGGTATATTCGATGTGGATTGGATATAAGCTTTGAGTTTTGATTTGGAGAGTGAGATGGAAAGATTGAAAGTGAATAGATAAGAGAGAGATAGTAATAAAGTGATAACGATTTTTGTTTTGAGAGGAAAAAAATCGTTTTGGTGGAATTTTTTTTGGGAAGAAAATGTCTTTAGGGAGGGAGAATCTGAATCATTAATTTTGTTTTAATTGAAGAAGAGTTACTTGATAGTTTTTTTTTATAAAACTGCCTTGTAATTTATTATATATATGAATATCAAAGTCATAGGTATAGATCCAAAAGGAAACATGTTTTAAATTAAGGACACAGACAGAAATTTCTCAAAAATTTGTGGTCCAATATGGAGCCCTGAAAAACTTCCCTCATTTTAAAGAGGTGTGAAGAAAGGGGGTGGCTTGAAATTGGAAGGAGGAGGTCATCACCATTGAATGCATCCAAACCCTCCTATTTGTCTTCTTCTTCTTCAATTGAACACCCAAGTCCTTATCCTCAAAGGTCCTTGACGAGAGAGAGTGGGGTGGACAAAGTGTGAAGCAATTAGGCCCAGGTCCCTCTCTAACTGTAGGATTTGAATTAATTTTACTTGAGGAATTCAATACTTGCATCCAACCATACAAGTTGCATTAAAATTTCGTATCTATTGTATGATCAATCTGATATATGATTGGATGAAACATCAGACCCCTCCAGCGAATAATTTACCAGAGAGGATTCAAATTTTTAATTGTACTAGAATTTTAGGAGACTTCTTCTAGCTAACCACAATTATAGTAATAAAAGAAGGCTTCTCTAATTATTCATGTATGTTTTTTTTTTGTTTTTGTTTTTGTTTTTGGTTTTTTTGAAAGGTTTTCAAAAGACAGATTAAAAATAAAATCTACATTGGTTATTTTAATACTTTGACATGCGGTTATCCATGTATCGCTTTTTGTACAAGGGTTTTTTTAGATCTAGATTGTGCGAACACTCTAAAATATGAGGTATTGCGGTATCAAAGACATACCAGATTTGAGCATACCCACGACACATATCAAACATGAAAAGTGTTCAAATAATTTGATTACAAAATTATTTGCAATAAAATCAAGTATGAATTAGAGACACAAATCAGAGAAGGAGAACAAGAAAAAAAACTAATAAAATTAAAAAAAAATGAAAACAACAAAATCAAATTGATTTGTGTCGAGGCTTGCGAATCACACAATCTCTTTCAAACAGATTCGCCTCGTCCGGGTGCTGGAGTTTGCTGAGGCGTCTGTCTCTCAGGATACAATGACAGAAGAGCTCGACACAGAAACCACATGAAGTTCTCGAACTGGACAACGTCTGAATTCAATCACCATAGGACCGAAGAAAGGAATTGGACTTTGAGCACAGAACAGAGATTTAGGGAAGATATGAGGTTCTAATCTTGATTCAGGGAAAAGGGAGGCCAAGGGTGAAAATAACGGTAGACAATACATTGACTGCATCAACTGTAACGGCAGACACGAGCTTAAAGGCAACAGTGTAATGGCAGACAAAACTGTTTCTGCAGTTTAAATCGTGAATACATGGCAGACAAAACTATTTCTGCATTTGTTTCGATCGTTACAGACCGGGAAAAAAAACTGTAGCAAAAAGTTGCTCTGCACGGGGTGGGTTCACATCGGTCAGGCATTCATGTCTACAGGACGTGCAGACGCATACAAGTCGCATGCAAATCGGTCCGAGATTTGCACCCCCACCAAACCACCCACACCCCCCTCGCGCGCGAGAGAGAGTCTCTTTACTTGCTATCTTACAATGCCAAGAAAAAGGTTATTATATATCATCTTCTAATTCCTTTGTTTTTTTCCGATGTGGGACTAAAATCCCTCAACTTATTTTCAAAGATGAAATCGCCTTACTTCGAGAGACAATTTCTCATTCACCCGATAATCATTTTGTGCAAGTAAATATATAATTTTGATCTACTCAGGAAGGAGAACACAAATCCATCAAGATCTCTCAATAATTCATAAAGGGTCTTACTTAAAAAATTGCTCAAAAAGATGTTACCTTTGAACAATCCCTTATGAAAAGATGTTTACTTACTAACTAATAGTAGACGCGATGTCCTTGAACTTTTTTGTCATTTGTGTAAACGATGACATATCTCACACAAGAATCTTTCTAACGCATTTCAGTTCTCACTGTTATGTTCGTTTTGGCCATGAACATTCACATGGTCTGCAAGAGTTTAACAGGAATATTGCCCTACATTATCCCTTGGAAGCGACCCTTCTTCCCTCTCACATAGGTGATATCTTAGTTAAAAGTAACCCGCATTACCCTACACAGATTTTCGACGCATAAGAATCATTAAAAGTTTAGCTTAGCCTCTAGCCTTATGGGTATCACTGTTTCATCATAGGAATGGACATGGAAAAATCCCCACAGTGATCAAAGATGGTCTTTACAATTTTGTTGTCCCTTTGAACCTAGATCTTGGGATCTCCAGTCAACTAGGTTGGGTGTCCATTTTATCGATTTATTCTTTCATGGGCTTTAGTCTCATTCCTCTCGATGATTTATCAACTAACTCTCGATTTAACCCTTTGGTTAGTGGATCCGCAATGTTATCCTTTGACTTTACGTAGTCCACAGAGATAACCTCAGTAGAGATTAGTTGTCTAATGGTATTATGTCTTCGACGAATATGTCTAGATTTACCGTTATACATATTGCTCTATGTTCTACAAATTACATATTGACTATCTGAATATATGCAGATTGGAGGCATATGCTTTGTCCACCTTAGAATATCCTCAAGGAAGTGGTGTAACCATTCACCATCTTCTCCAAATTTGTCTAGTGCGATAAATTCAGATGGAATCTTGTCTGATGTTCTTGTGATTTTAATTTTAAATATAACATCAGCTAGTTCCATGTCTTTCATGTCAAACAATAAGTTCAACATGTTTTTAATAGATTTAACCATCTTTTCATTACTTCTAACAAGCATGTCATCTACATACAAGTATATTATGACATATCCACTTTCGGTGTCTTTGACATACACACATTTATTACATTCATTAATTTTGAAACCATTCGTCATCATGACATTGTCAAATTTCTCATGCATTTTCTTTGGTGCTTGTTTTAAGCCATATAATGACTTCACCAGTTTACAAACTTTCTTTGGAGCTGAAAAATCAAGTTGCTCCAAATAGATTTCTTCATCTAAATCTCCATTAAGAAAGGTTATTTTCACATGCATTTGATGTACTTCAAGATTGCGCAAGGCTGCTATTACAAGTACCGTCCTAATGGAATTTTTTCTCGTCACAGGAGAAAATGTATCAAAGTAGTTCAGACATTTTTTTGTCTATAACTTATGATTACAAATATCGCCTTGTATTTATTAATTGATCAATCAGGTTTTATTTTTCTCTTGAAATTCTACTTGAAACCCAAAGGTTTACTACCTGGTGGAAGATCCCCTAGTTTCTATGTAACCCCTGTTTTCTATATTTTGTATTTTTCCGGGAAATTATTATTAATTGATTTTCTTCTTCCTTTCCTGAACTCTATAATTTCAATTTTATATTGGTGGAATTTATTTACTGCTTTCAACTCAATTTTGTCTCCTGATCTATTTGATCTTTTCTGCTAAAATTTTGTTGATCATCTTTTTGCTTGTCATCATACCCAATTAGTCATTTTATTAGTCCTATTTGATTTACCTACTATCCCTTTTCCTATTGGATCCAAACCCTATACAAAACCCTACCCGCAACCCTATACTAAACCCTAACCCCTGCCCTTATAAATATTGTTCAAACCCCCCTCTCTTCTCTCGCCGCTCATCCCATCTTTCTCTCTGCCTTCGTTGAACCCAAACCAACCGCCAAGTTTCGACCGCCTTCCCATCCTCAATCATCCACCCTCGACTTCCACCACCACATCATCCCGACATCCCGCCTCGTCGACGCCAGTTGATCCTCATCTTCGTCGGCATCCCGTCTCCCCTAGCAACCGAACACCCTCAACCCGTCGTTAACCTCTCGCTACCGCAGCCTCCCTTCATCTCATCATCATCCCACATCCGCACCGCTAACCACAATCGACCAACACCCTCCGAAACCCACCGTCTCCACCATCCTTTCCCTTCCCCTGTTTTCCTCCCAAAAACAGAGCACAACCACCTGAAGCCTCCTGTGCACCGCCGACCATCGCCTGAACCCTCCCCCGCTCAGTTGACGATTGCCCTCTCCCCAGTCGTCGTCCACAGCCGCCCGCTGTTGAAGTCACTGAGCATCAAACCCCCTAGCCGTAGTTCGCTGTTGAGGAGGAGAAGGTTGCTGTTGGCCATTTTATGGAGGAATAGTAGGATTCGCTGTTCGGTGTTTGGTGGAGAATAGGAATTACTGCTGTATGTTCTTTGCACGTAGTTTGCACGTGCTTTTGTACGTGCGTTGATTCGTGGTTCGTCGCCCGAGATCCTTACCCCGTTATTCCATTATATTTGAATTTATCATCATTAAGGCAAGTCTCTCTTGAACTAGTATTATTATTTCCTTGTTCAAGAATTTTGTTGATACCCCCAAGTAGATAATCTTCAATTATCATACTATTCATCATTCGTTGAGTATATTGAGGGTTTACACGAGCTAACCCAAGGTATCCTTGACTTCGTGCCTTATCTTTGATTCAAACCCTAGTCCTTATTGCACATTGCATGTGAACGACATACATGAAAATGACTAGATCCATGTTATAGAGTTGTTTGATGAATTGAATCTTCCTAGTTGAAATTGATTTGATGAGTTAATTATCATGATTGTAAATTGCATCATGAATCTAAAAATTGCATGTTAATCACCAAATAGAACTTATATTAATTAATTATCATGAATTATATGCTTGTATGATGAAATTCTTGCCTATTCATGTTGAATTATTTTTTGGCCTGCTATTTACTTCTTTTTGTATCAGAATTTCGAACATATTTCTGTAGTAATTTGAAAGAACTTTGTGAATATGAATTATATCCCCGTGAGTCTATTTTCCAGAACTTTTGACGGAATTTAATTCCGAGTTATAATTTGTGAGATATCTGCCTTTTAGTACTGCTGGGTCTGGATTTCCAGATTCACAAATTTTCTGTGTATCACCTAGATTTAATAATATATAGAACATATTAACAGTAAAATTAAAATATGAAATTAATTTGGCTGAGACTAGACATGTGTAGGAATCACCCTGAATTTTTGTAAATTTAATTGATGAGTTTTTTGACCGGATTCATGTATATGAATACAATCTATAACCTACTGCTTGAACATAAAATTTGTAAAGAATAAGAATTTAAACATAGTTTCTGTAATTTGTATATATCATGTGTATATTCGTTGGAACCGGTAGATAGTCTAGTTTCTAGAACTTCTGAAGGATCCAGATTTACTTTCCTGTAGCGGCGGGAATCTCTATTTTTGTACAGTAACGTCCTGCTGTCCAGATTGTGTGATTTATATTATTTTAGTATAAATGTTTTCTGCCTTGCATGCAATGAGTAGAATTAGTCACACCTAGCATGATACAATCTTGACACTTTCTTGCATGCTCACATAGGATAAAATAATATATTAACAAGCCGGGGTATATGGGTTGATTTGGTAGTGAACAAACGGGGACTGTACTCGGTGGGGCCCTTCGTGTTTACATGCTTATTGTCATGGAAGGTGGAGAATCGCATGTTAATCATGTTATCATGTAATCGTGTTTTCATGTTATCGTGCTATCGTGTTGTCGTGTTATCGTGTTACCCGATTACATGATCCGTGAATTCACCATCACAGTCTAAAAACATTCACTTGTTTGCTTGCGTCGAACCTGTGGAATGAGACGCAGTAGTACGTGTACTAGATAGGTTAATAAAATAAATAACAACCCGTATTTGACATTTCATGCTTCATCCCGTATACTATCATCGACACTAAACTTAAAGTGAAATTATTAATGATTGCATGATTACACATAGACCCTTGACATTATTACCAATCCTTGATTTTGTTCTTGACTTTGATCTCGTCCTTTCTTCTTGATATACCATGTTCTTATTGTTCTCTGTTTTTCCTTACTTGCTATCCATGACTTGCTCTAAGGACATTATTTTCTCTTTTTTTAGATCTCAAGTTTACAGGTACTGAAGGAACATTACCAGAAGGAATTGGTGAGCAACAATTTTAGAAGATGGAGCTTAAGAATCAACTGCTTGAATTATTTTATGCTATATTTCTTTTCTTGAACGTTGTCATTGATATCATACATTGTTTTAGGCTTTGTTGACCCGAAGTTTGTTTTTCCCAGATAATGGATATTATATTGGATATTATTTTTTGGATTATTTCATTATTATTGAAGTTGTTTTTTTATTCATTTGATTAAATTTTCTTGTGTGGTTGTGTTTGTTGTTCATATTATTGAGTTAGACTGGTACACCTTATTGATGGTGTTTACATCATTTGTTAGGCCTTTGTTACGTACTCGTATTTCCGTATTTTGGAAAGCGGGGCGTGACATTCTAAGTATGATTTTGTAAGATATAATCAATTTCTATCTTAATGGCTTCTTTCTATAAAGGACCATCACTAGAGCTCACTGCTTCTTTGAAAGTTTGGGGTTCACCTTCAAGCATAAAAGTCAAGAAATCCGGACCAAACAATTTTTCGGTTCTTGTTCTTTTACTACGTCTAGGTTCCTCCTCAACTTCTTCATTTTGGTTTTCACTATCGTCACTAATAGTCTCATGTGTTCATTTGGAAGAACATTATCTTTCTTAGACTTACATTAAAATACATCATCAAAGAACGATGCATTTCTTGGCTCCATTATCGTGTTCTTTGGTATTTTAGAGATATCAAATTTGTACACCAAGAACCGATAAGCACTACTATTATGTGCATAGCTGAAGAAAATGCAATCAACCATTTTGGGTCATAATTTTACTTTCTTAGGTGGAGGTACTGCCAACTTAGCAAGGCATCCCCACATTCGCAAGTAATTGTAGGATGACTTTCTTTCTTTCCATAATTCATATGGTATTTTTTTTCTTTCCTTTTGGACACCTTATTAAAAAGGTAGTTAGCTAAAAGAATAGCTTCTCCCCACAAGTTTGGTGGCAAACCACTGAATTAGAACTTATTAACATTGCATTCATCATTTTCTTCAAGGTACAATTCTTTCGTTCAGCAATACCGTTGGACTGAGGAGAATAAGGCGCTGTGGTTTCATGTATAATCTCAAGTTTAGCACAAGTTTTAGCAAATGACAATTCATACTCTCCACCTCGGTCACTTCTTAGTGACTTAATTTTCTTGTTGAGTTGATTCTCAACTTCGTTTGTATGGAGAACAAATTTCTCTATAGCTTCGTCCTTACTTTAAGAAAATATACATAACAATATTTTGTGCTATCATTAATAAAGGTAATAAAATATTTATTACCACCTCTTATTTGTATCATTTTCAGATCACAAATATCAGTATGTATTAAATGAAGAGGTTCAGTATTTCTTTCAATACTTTTAAAGGATGATCTTGTCAGTTTTTCCTCAACACAAGTTTGACACTTATGTTTGGAATCAATTTGGAATGTTGGTATATGATTCAATTTAATTAATCTACGCAAAGTATCATAATTAACATGTCCTGGTCTACCATGCCATAAATTTGAAAACTCAAGCATATAAGTAGAAGAGCTAGCTTTATTAATATTCTTGACCATGATCATTACATTGAGTTTAAACATTCTACCATTCATATATCCTCTACCAACATACAGTCCACTCTTCAACAAAAAAAATTTGTTTGATTCGAACACTAAACGAAATCTGTGATTATTAAGCAACGAACAAGATACCAGGTTCTTACGGATTTCAGGAACATATGCAACATTGTTGAGAGTCAATTCCTTTTCATAAGTCATCTTCAAGATCACTTTACCTTGACCTCTGTTTCTGAAGTGCCTCTCCCCATTCTCTAATGGTTCGAATGTAAAGAACATACTTCTGTTGGAGCACACGTGTCGAGTGGCTCCAGTGTCAATCCACCATTTATTGGGGTTTGAACACATCATGTTCACCTTCGATATATAGCTGAGTGATTGATATCAGAAACATCTTGAACAATGCCTTCAACAATGTTTGTTTCTCTGTTCATGTTCTTCTTTATAGTCTGCAATCAGTAGACTTATGACCCAATTTCTCACAGCTGAAGCACTTGCCTTGAAACTTTGCCTTCTTGAAAATTCCTCCCTTAGGCCCTAACTTGGACCCCTTGTTGTTGTGCCTTTTGAAAAGTTGACTATGTTCCACCACGTTAGCCTTGGCGACATGATTGATGGCTCTGACTTTTTCAAATCCTCTATTATCTTTTTCAATACGAAGCCTAGCAATGAGATCCTCAATGTCCATTTCCTATCGCTTATGCTGCAGGTAGTTTTTGAATTCATTCCAACATGTTGGCAATTTTTCATTAATATAAGCAACTTGAAAACTTTCACTTAAGTTCATACCTTCAACATGTATCTCATGCAAGATCAATTGAATATCTTGAACCTGAGTGATTACTATTTTGGAATCTACCATTTTATAGTCTAGGAAATGGCCCACAATGAATTTCTTGGCGCCGGTATCCTCAGTTTTATATTTATGATCTTCCCAAAGTTCTTTAGCAGTACTTTTGTCAATATAAACATTGTACAAAGAATCGACTAATCTGTTTATTATGTAGTTCCTACATAGGTAATCAGAACTTTTCCAAGCATCCGGCAATGACTTGGTAGTCTTGCTTATCTTCCTTAAGATTTGAAGTTTTTTCGTTCGAGAATCTTGCGAGATTCAAGGTGGTCAAGTAGAACATCATTTTGTGTTTTAACCTCTTGAAATTCTGTCCATTGAACTTCTAAGGTTTCTCCCCATGGGAGACTGAGACTGGCACAATTGCTGGCATTGGCACTCGTACCACAGCAACAGTAGGCATTTATGCCGCATCAGCAACCGACACTTGGACCATTTCAGCCACAACAACATTCTCCGATGCGTTTGTCATTTTTTAATCTGAAAATACACAATACGAGTGTAAATTTTTCAGAATGAAAGGAAAATAAAAAAAGTATCTCAAAATTGAAGAAAATAAAATTCAAGGAAATGCAATAAGTTTTAAGTTTGTTAGAATATTTTGATTACAAAATCGTTTGCAATAAAATCAAGTATGAATTAGACACACAAATCAGAGAAGGAGAAGAAGAAAACCAATAAAATTAAGAAGGAAATGAAAATAACAAAACCAAACCGATTTGTGTCGAGGCTTGTATATCACACAATCTCCTTAAAACAAATTTACCTCATTCGGGTGCTGGAGTTATTGTGGCGTCTATCTCTCAGGATGCAATGACAGAAGAGCTCGACGTAGGCACCACGTGAAGTTCTCGGCTGAATTCAATCACCGTATGACCGAAGAAAGGAATTCGATTTTGAGCACAGAATAGAGGTTTAGGGAAGAGAGGAGGTTCTAATCTTGATTTAGGGGAGCTGGGCCTCTATTTATAGGGCCAAGGGTGAAAATCGTAACGACAGACAATACATTGACTATATCAACTGTAACGGCAGACATGAGCTTAAAGACACCAGTGTAACGGCGAACAAAATCATTTCTATAGTACTTTAAAACATTAATAAATGGCAGACAAAACCATTTCTGCATTTATTTTGGCCGTTACAGATCCCGAAAAAAACTATATTTTGATTCAGGGAGCTGGGCCTCTATTTATAGGGTCAAGGGTGAAAATCGTAACGACAAACAATACATTGACTATATCAACTGTAACGGCAGACATGAGCTTAAAGGCACCAGTGTAACGACGGAAAAAACCATTTATATAGCTTAAAGCATTAATAAATGGTAGACAAAATTATTTCTGTATTTATTTCGGCCGTTACATATCGGGAAAAAAAACTATAGCAGACAAGTGGCTCTACAGGGGGTGGGTTCACGTCGATCCAGCATTCGTGTCCGCAAGACGAGCGGGCTCACACAAGTCGCATACAAACCGGTTCTAAGATTTACACCCCTCCCTCCATCCTCAGGCCAACGAGAGAGTGTCACTTGGCTTGCTATCTTACAATGCCATGAAAGAAGTTATTATATACCATCTTCTAATTTCTTTGTTTTTTCCGATGTGTGATTAAAATCATTCAACTTATTTTCAAGGATGAAACCACCTCACTTCGGAAGATAATTTCTCATTCACCCGATAACCGTTCTGAGCAAGTAAATATATGATTTTGATCTACTCACGTAGGAGAACTTAAATCTATCAAGATCTCTTACTAATTCATAGAAAATCTTATGAAAAAAATTGCTCAAAAACTGATTCGAAAAATAGTGTATAAAATACTCATTTTCTAACAAAAAGTTCTATGTTCAAATATTATTATAAATTTAAAATTTTAGCGAGATAGTAATCTAAAGGAAAGGTATACCTCGTAGAAGTCATAAAAAATAAATAAAAAGTTTCTTGGCATGCAAGCTCTTGGGCAGTTTTTTCTAGGAGAAAACATTCTAACTTGTGACTGATGGGTAACTTGAGGATCAAGATATATACTTGTGAAAGGACGCCTCAATTTCAAGAAAAACATGTGACACAATAGCGATTACATGCTTGGCAATTTGTGAGGTTGAAGAAGAAAATTTTGTGAGAGTACTTTTTCTTGGAATACTGATACATGTCATACCTTTCATTCCATAGGTTTGTTATAGTCAAAAGTTTGGTCTTGTAGTTGACACGTGTTAAATGGAATACTGATATATATATAAATATATATAAATATATATATTTATATATTTCCAAAGTGTCCACAATATGTTTGGAAAACACGAGGTTTCATGTTTCGGCGAGACGTTGAAAACAAGATTTAGAATGATGATATAAAAATGTCAAAGATGAAGGCCTATGTCGACAAGGTGTTGCAATTTCTGAGGCAGCAAGCTTGACACCAGTTGAGCTAATACCAAGCTATTTACTCAATTATATTTATCCTTTCTTTTCTGGCAATTACTCACATCGACTGTTGGTGCTCCCTCCATAGGAAGTGCATAAAGTAGTTGATATGGGTCAGATGACGTGGCCCCTCCTGGACCACAGGATCTCCTCAAAGAGCGTTTACCGCCGGATCATCTGGGTCTGCCACGTCAGCCTGGAAACCACCCGGACCTCCGCCACGTTACTCGGGGCCGACGCTCTGTCGAAGTTAGCTTCCTCGTCCTTCGAGAGTCTCGATCGCACCGTCCTGATCGAAGTACTCCTAAAGCCGAGTACTAACTTTCCCGAGACTCTCTGCATTGAAGACGGAGCTCTCCCTGACGACTGGACCACTCATATCAAGAAATTTCTAATCAAGGGAGAGCTCCCCGAAGACCGAGCTAAAGCGAGGCGGGTCAGGGTCCGTTCAGAAAGGAATCGCCATGATCAACGTGATCCTCTTCAAAAGGTCATATACAACGACGGACGGGAGACCCTATCTCTGCTGTCTAACCCCCGATGAAGCAAAGTACGCTCTCAAGGAGCTACATGAGGGAATCGGCAGGTGCCATATGGGAAGCCGCTCCCTCGCGTGAAAAGCTTTGAACCACGGGTACTACTGGCCCACGATGCTCCAAGACGCCCTCGCTCTGGTCAAAAAGTGTGGCCCCTGTCAACGGTTCTCCCCTGTGAAAAGGGCTCCGCAAGCGAACCTCCGTTCCATGGCCAGTCCAACCCCCTCTGCGATGTGGGGGATGGATCTGGTAGGCCCATTTCCGAAGGCAACGGGACAACGAAAGTTTCGCATAGTGGCAATCGATTACTTCACAAAGTGGATCGAGGCCGAGCCATTAGCCACGATCACCGAGCAGCAGACCCAACAGTTTTTCTGGAAGCACATCGTCTGCCGGTTCGGGATCCCATAGGTGCTTATTACAAACAATGGGACTCAATTCGCGGATAAATATTTCTGAAGGTTCTCCGAAGATCTCGGGATCCAGCAGCGTTTTTCTTTGGTGTTCCACCCGCAGTCAAACGGTCAGGCCGAGAACACGAACTGCCAAATCCTTGACGGCCTCAAGAAATGACTCGATAACTCTTCCAAGGGGTTATGGGTCGATGAGCTGCCGAGCGTTCTCTGGGCCCACCGAACCACAAAGCGAATCTCCACAGGAGAGTCACCATTTAATCTGACATACGGCGCGGAGGCCGTCACCCCCCTGGAGATTGGGATCCCTTCGCCCGGATCATGGCCTTTGATGAAACAAGCAACTCGGCAGAGCTGCGTGCAGACCTAGATCTCATAGACGAGGTCAAAGAGAAGTCCGTCATTCAAAGGAACACCTACCAACAAAGGATTGAGAATTTCTACAATAAAAAGGTGCGCCCCACCGACATCATGCTCAGGGACCTCGTCCTCCGGAAGCTGGCGGTATCCAACCTCGGCCAAAAGAGGAAACTGGCCCCAAACTGGGAGGATCCATACAAGGTATCTGGGGTCGTACGCCCAGACACGTACCACCTAACCGACCCAGAGGGCAAGGCTGTCAAGAGGCCCTGGAACGCAGAGCACCTCATCAAATTCCTAGAAGGAGGGTTAGCCTCTACAGCCCATGTAAATTATGAAGGATGTAATCGGCACGTCGTGCCTTATTTTTTTTTGTAAAGTTCAAATATGTTGTAATTATGCCAGCTTTTTTAAAACAAGTTTCGGCTTCGTATTAATTCTCATTAAAAATATGTCTCGGGCTCGGTGCTCGGATCGCACCGCGAGCCACAAAAGCTTCTTCTACAAGCTTGAGGCTCGGCGCTCGGATGTCACCACGAGCCACAAAAGCTTCTTCTACAAGCTTGAGGCTCGGTGCTCGGATGTCACCGCGAACCACAAAAGCTTCTGCTCCAAGCATAAGGCTCGGGGCTCGGATTGCACCGCGAGCCACAAAAGCTTCCCTTACAGGCTTATTCCTAGGCATTCGGATGGTACCGCAAGCCACAAGAACTATACCATAGCCATCTTCCTGAGAACAAGTGTGGGGGCTCGCCGTCGATCCCGAGTAAGGCCGTGGCTTTCTTCAAAGCCACTCGACCGATCGCTCGGCGACGATCTTCAGCTACACCCATTACCGGCTTTCTCCCTGGTGTGGGAGCTCGGCATCTGCTCCTAGCATGGTTTGGGCTTCTTCAAGCCCATCAACCTATGCGCACGGTAGCAACCGCCAGCTACACCCGTACCGTCTTCCCGAGAACAAGTGTGGGGGCTCTTCGTCGACCCCGAGCAAGGCCGTGGCCTTCTTCAAAGCCACTCGACCGATACGCTCGGCGACTAGGGATGGCAACTGGGCCGGATCAACTGGCGACCCACCCGCGACCCGGCTCGCGAACCCGGCCCAGTTAACTAATTGGCGGGTCCGGGTCGAACCCGGTGAACAGTACCGGGTCGACCGGGGTCGCAAATAACGTGAATTGCACCCGCGAAACCCGGCCCACGAACCTGTTCAATTTGCGAATTCGACCCGCTAACCCGCGGGTTCGACCCGTTAGACCCGTATGGGTTGAATGTTCGACCCGTGACGGGTCGACCATTGACCCACGGGTCTAACGGTCGAAAAATCGCCCTGTCTCCTTCCAGAGCCGTTCCGGACGGCTCTTTGAGCCGTTAATTGATATTTTTTTGTTTTTTTTGTTTTTTCCCACATATTTACCCTATAAATATCCCCAAAAATCTCATAAAAAATCACACCTCACTCTCTTACTCTCTCTACTATTATACATCATTTGTGAAGAATTTTTCAACAATTGTAGTATTCATCAAACAAGTGTACAAGGATGCATATACACGATCAAATTTCGGTCGTATCGGAATCAAAATTCAACGTCTTCAACTCTCTTCAACCCTCGTCAAATCTACTTCAACCTGTTCTCAACTCTTCAATTGCGGAATCGGCAAAGCGCTCCTCCATCTTTTCTATTCTATTCTTATTTTCACGATTTTTTTTACATACGCGTATTCCACGGTGAACGGTATCAAAATATCTCTATCTCTCTCGTTAATTTTTTTTTTGCGTTGTAGTTAAAATTATTGTTCGTTTTTTGAACTTTTCTATCTCAACCCTCTTGTTTTTTAGATTTTTTTTGTAAAATTCACTGCTCCTACATTGTATATTTTTTTTTACATACTTTAGTACATTACTACATTATGTCTAGATCACGCGGTAGCGATCGTAGCGGACAAGATTCCTCCTCCTCTTCACGTAGGCCACCAATTGTCCCAACTAGTGAGCCCGCTCAAGAATACCATGATCCTACTATGGAACAATGGGGTACACACGACGAGGTTGTAGGTGACATACAATTAGAAGAACAACAACAACAACAACAAACCGAAACCACACAACCCCGTAGTAGTAGGAAAAGTAGAGGAGAAACTAGCTATTGGCATAAGTTTTATGATTATATCCCGGATGAACATACTCCGGGTATAGGTTTGAAAGTTTGTAAAACATGTAGTAAAACATACAAATTCAAGAGGGGTGATGGCACCGGTACAATTAGTAGGCACATCCAACATAATCATAAAGAACTTCTTGATCAAATACAAGGCCAACAAAAAATTAACCCTAGGACCGGTCAAGTTGATAGCCACCCTTATGATCCCGAACTTGTTCGTTGGGAAATGACCCGATTAGTCATTAAGGAAGAGTTATCATTTTCCTATCCCGAGAGTAGGAACTTGGAAAATTTTAATCAAACGGCCTTAAACCCTCATTTTAAAAGAATTCCGAGAAATACTTGCAAATCGGATTGTTTTAAAGTGTACATTGAAATGAAGGACGCTTTGATTGCAATTTTATGGAGTTTAACTTGTAGGGTTAGTTTAACTTCGGATTATTGGACGGGTGTCAACAATATTCCAACGATGGGAATAACCTGTCATTGGATCGACAATGATTGGATTCTTCAAAAAAGAATCATATCACTTGTGGCGTTGCCGTATCCCCATAGTGGCACTGAAATAGCAAACCGTATTATAGAAATTTGTGATGTTTTTCATATTCGCGATAAAATTTTTGCTATTAGTTTTGATAATGCATCTAACAACAATGTAGTAATTACTACTTTAAAATCTGTATTAAACTCACCATCTGACAATATTTTTCATGTTAGATGTGCATGTCATATTATAAATTTATGTGTTCAAGATGCATTAAAAATAGCAGATCCATATATACATAAAATTAGAAATTGTGTACATTTCATTGCATTAAGTCCAAGCATTTTACAAGAATGGAAAGCTTGGTGTAGGGTTAGAAATGTTCCTTTTAGAAGATTTCCAAAGGATGTTAGACACCGATGGAATTCTACTTTTGATTTACTAAATATTGTCACCAAATATAAAGCAGGTCTAAATAATTTTTGTATCGCAAAAAATATGCACAATTTTGAAATGACTCCCCCGATTGGTTTTTTGCCGAATCTTTGTTAAAATTTTTAGAACCTTTTAAAACCGCAACTTTAAAATTTTCAAAAACATATGAATCTACTTCTAGTAGCATTTTTATTGAATTAGTTAGCATGATGCAAATATTTAACGAAATGTTAAATGATCCCTATATTAGTGACATTGTAAAACCTGTATTTCAAAAATTTTTGAAGTATTATTTTTTTCCTCCTATGTTGATTTGTGTTGCTACTGTTATGGATCCTCGTATCAAATTAGAAGGTACGAAGAATTTGATAGAAATATTTTTTGGATATTTAGAGGTAAATGTAGAATTAACAATTGATTGCGCTACTTTTTTAGTTCAGTTTGAATCTACTTTAAATAACTTGTATGATTATTATGATAGACGTTTTGCTTCTAGTAGTACAACTTCTGTAGTTAGTTCTTCTTCTAGTAGTTCTAAAGGTAAGGGTAAAAGTAGAATTGGTGGAAAGAACATGAACACACTTTTAATATTCTGTCAATTATGGCTAAAGATTTACTAACTCCTCCTGTCTCTACAGTTGCTTCTGAGAGTGCATTTTCTACAAGTGGCAGGGTTCTATCTGATTACAGGAATCGGTTGAAGTCCGAGGCGTTAGAGATGCTCGTTTGCACAGAAGACTGGCTGAAAGCTGAAGATAGGACGCAAGGGAAAGCACTATCAAGTTCCACAAGTGGGAGCAACTCGCCCGAAGAACAACAACAATAACAACAACAACAATAGCTTTGCTTGTTATGTCAAATTAGAAAACTTGTACTCAATTAAAATTGTATATAAGAAATATGTTATTGTATAAAACTTATTTGTGAATTGAATTCTTCATTTCGTTATAAATTGTTAAAATTGTATAACTTAAATTCATATGAATAATATTTCAAAATTTGTTGTCAATTTCACTCTTTCAATCTTATTATTATTATTACGATTTTTATTGTTTATTAGTATTATTACTTACTTAGTATTATAATAATAATAATTATTATTTTAATTTAAGCTACCAAAAAAAAAAATTATTAAACGGGCCAACCCGCGGGTCGACCCGGCCCAACCCGAGTTGAACCCTAAAGGGTTCACGGGTTGGGCGGGCCACCCAAACGAAAACTTAGCCCAGGCCCGGATAAGAGTGCAACCCGGCCCGGACCGGCTAAGTATACGTGCCAACTCGTACGGGTTGGGCCCGACCCGGCCCATTCGACCCATTCGCCATCCCTACGGCGACGACCTTCAGCTACGCCCATTACCGGCTTTTTCTTCGGTGTGGGGGCTCGGCATCTGCCCCGAGCATGGTTTGAGCTTCTTCAAGCCCATCAACCTATGCACACGGCGGCAACCGCCAGCTACACCCATACCGTCTTCCTGAGAACAAGTGTGGGGGCTCGTCGTCAACCCCGAGCAAGGCCGTGGCTTTCTTCAAAGCCGCTCAACTGATATGCTCGGCAACGACCTTCAGCTTCGTCCATTACCGGCTTTCTCCCCGGTGTAGGAGCTCGGCATCTGCCCCGAGCATGCTTGGGCTTCTTCAAGCCCATCAACCTATGCACACGGTGGCAACTGCCAGCTACACCCATACCGTCTTCCTGAGAATAAGTGTGGGGGCTCGTCGTCGACCCCGAGCAAGGCTGTGGCTTTCTTCAAAGTCGCTCGACCGATACGCTTAGCGACGACCTTCAGCTTCGCCCATTACTGGTTTTCTCCCCGGTGTGGGGGCTCGGCATCTGCCCCTAGCATGGTTTGTACTTCTTTAAGCCCATCAACCTATGCACACGGCGGCAACCGCTAGCTACACCCGTACCGTCTTCCTGAGAACAAGTGTGGGAGCTCATCGTCGACCTCGAGCAAGGCCGTGGCCTTCTTCAAAGCCACTCGATCGATATGCTCGGCGACAACCTTCAGCTACGCCCATTACCATCCTTTTCCCTGGCATGAGGGCTCGGCGACAACCTTCAGCTACGCCCATTACCATCCTTTTCCCTGGCATGAGGGCTCGGCATCTACCCCTAGCATGGTTTGGACTTCTTCAAGCCCATCAACCTATGCGCACGGTGGCAACCGCCAGCTACACCCGTATGGTCTTCCTGAGAATAAGAATGGGGGCTCGTCGTCCACCCCAAGCAAGGCAGTGGCCTTCTTCAAAGCCACTCGACCGATACGCTCGGCGATGACCTTCAGTTACGCCATTACCGTCTTTCTCCCTGGCGTGGGGGGTCGGCATCTGTTCCTAGCATAGTTTGGGCTTTTTCAAGACCATCCACCTATGTGATCGATGGCAACTTCCAGCTACACCCTTGCCATCTTTCCGAGCACAAGAGTGGGGGCTTGTCGTCGACCCCGAGCAAGGCTGTGGCTCTCTTCAAACCACTCCACCGTCACGCTCGGCGATGACCTTCAAACCGCGAACATTTCAAAAAAGTTTTTCATTAAGGTTTATGGCGCCCACCTGCTGCAAACGTCCCGTGCTTCGAGTCGTTGGTTGACCCTCCTCTCACCCGCGAGCAACTTGGGGTTTGTAGCTTTCAAAAGCCAAAATCCCAAATTGTTCGGGGCGGCAGGGGAGCCACCGACCCAGGGCTCTCTCCGTGCTTCCGAATCAATTGATCGACCCATCACTCACCAATGAACAACCCGGGGTTTCACGGCCCTGAAGGTCAAAACCCCGAATTGTTCGAGGGTGATTGGTGCGCCACCAATCCGGAACCCTCGGGCTAACGTTCTAAGTCTAGGGCGCCCACCTTCGGCAGGCACCCAAATCGTATGACAGATAAGCCAATCCCAATTCCTGACAACCAACAAGGAGGGGATGAGGGTTATATAGCCCCCTCAGAAGTGCAGTAATTGCATCTGGGAAGCCCAAATGGCAGAAGGCGAAACGTCACAATTAATGCTTATCGGAAGGCGAAATGTCGCCATTAATGCTTATTGGGAGGCAAAACACCACTAATTATGCGTCGCCTGCCTAAAGTCACCGTGTGGTCTTTCCCCCTCGAAGGCGACCCCTTGCAAGGCCGAGCCCGTCAACAGTCCCCACTCAATGAAATTGTCAAGGTCAAAGAAGTTGGGAGTCTTTTTTATTATTACTCATCGCGCTCCCGTAACGGCGGTACAAATACAATGAAAAGCTTACAAATCGCTCATACTCTGCTTAAAACTAAAATTCGACGCTTCCTTTGGGTTCCTTCTCATGCTCGGCCGGCCTGACCGGGGAAGGCTCTCTCGCAACTGAGCTTTCCGCATCATCAGGCTGGGCCCCCTCCAATAAAAAGGTCGGAGACGGTCCTAATACCGAATTGCTCGCCTCCTCGATCAACCGACACCCAGCACCAGCTTCAACCTACGAATCTCCAACTCTTTCTCAACAATGGCCTCACGAAGAAAAGACTCCGAAGCCGACCGCCCGCTCGAGGCATCCGAGATTGACCAGTTCGTCTTGATTACCACCAGTTCCTGTCGGCTATGGCTTTCCTCAGACGAGCAACCTCCAAGCCGAGCTCCCTAGACTTGTTCATGAAGTAATTCACTGCGGTCGCTCGGTCCCGAGCCTGCTTTCGTTGGCAAGCCAGAGCCGCCTCCATGGCCTCCGGCCCAGCTCGGGCAAAGGAGCCCTCGGCGGAAATATGGTCGGCACCGAGGACTTCATGATCTATCTCAAAGACAAGAAAAACAACAAGTCATAAAAGAGACTAAAGAAGCACAAGTCACGGAGCATTGGCCAAAAAATTGTCTTTCATTAAGTTCAAAATTTTTGTGCTACAAAAGGCGGTGGCTAGTCCGCGCAAGGCATTTATAAAATCAAAAAAGAAAACTTAAACTATGCTTGAGGGGGAGTGGCACCTCTTCGTCAGCAGTGTCGCCCCCGACCTCCTCTTGGTGAGGATCCCCCATCTCCTCATCGCCGGTGTTATCGGATGCTCAAGATGCCAGTTGTAGTGGAGGTGGTCAACCCTTTTGTCCGGATAGATCAACCGGAAGTGCTCCTTAGCCTTAACATAGGCCTTGTCCTGCGCAAGGATCAGGGTATCCTCCATGGTGATCTCTGCCTCCTCCATGGCCTTCCGCGCCTTCTCAGCTTCCTCCCGGGCCTTCTCCTTGAGGCGATCCATGTCCTTCTTTTGGTAATCGACTATCGAGGCCATCTGGGCCTTGTGGAAAACCTCCATGCTCCGAGCCTCCTTTAGCTCGTCCATCGCCTTGTTCAATTCACGGAGATACTTCTCCGCGTTCCTCCTCTCGATGAGGACCTCCTTCTCCAAGCACTTCTGAAAGTGCTGCCCATGAAGCATTGCCTATCTAAGGAAGAAAAAGTTAGAAGAAATTCTAAGATCTAAGGTCAAAGTAAGAGTACAAGCACTCACCGAGAGCTGCACCTGAGACCACCGGATAAAGGCCATCTCATATGTTTGCACCGCTAGAGCCATGTGATCTCGCTCTGTGGCAAGGTTCCTGACCACCTCTATGGCCACGGGACCCTCAAGCAGGGAATCCCCGGCAAGAACCGACCAATCAGGGGCGTGCGGCCTCAGTCCCTATTGCCCAACCATCTGCTCGGCAGTGGGCCGAGGGGGGGGGAAGCCTTTGCACCGGGACCTCGGAAGCCTTCTTGCTACCAGAGCTCCCCCTGCCTCCGTAGATGCTCTCGGCGTGTGGCCATGCTTCTTGGATCTCTTTGGGGACGGCTTCACGGCCTCTGAGGTCAGTCCCCTGCTGGACCCTGCGCCGTAAGTAGCTGCCTTACCCTGCTTTGCCTTCTTCTCCTTCTCTGCCCTCCTCTGGGCGGCAATGGCCAACAAGGCCTGCCTATTGTCGAGCTACTTGACCGTCATCTCTGCAAAATAGAAGAAAAGAGGCTAACGTTAACACGAAGGCAGAAATATAGGAAAATTCAGAACAAAAACATACTAGGGTCGGCTGGACTCAGTCCGGCTCGGGCCATGTGCATTTCCGTTACTCGGGACCAACCTATACTGTGCCCCCCAATGATCTTCCCCACCTTCGCTCACTCTTTCTCCGGCAATTCACTACACTTCAGAGGCTTATGGCTTGGCTTGAAGAAGTTCTAAACGGTCGGAACCCCCTAAGGCTTCTCGCTCCGGACTATAAAGTACTTCTCTTTCTACCCTTTGATTGAGTCCAGATGGCCGTGCATCACCTTCTTATGAGACCTAGGCGAGAAGTAGAAGATTCCCTCTGTGTCACCCAGCGAGCTCATTCCCAAGATAGCACAGAAGTACGTGAGCCTCGTCTTGACCCCCTTCTCTTGGCACTTCAAGATAAATCAGACCAGGTGCTTCCAAGAGTTGGGACCGTACTGTATCGGGCTCAACTTCGCCCAATTCAAGACTCTCTTGATGAAAGGGTGCAACGGCAGCCTAAGTCCCAGCATCATCAGGAAAAACACAGTAACCCAGCGCAAGAAGGGTAGTTGGACAAATACCAGGGCTCGAGATCAGAAGTTCGAACTCCCTTGGAATAAAGTAGGCCGCCCTCAAGATGTGCAGGTAGTCCACATTCAAGACACATTGGATGCCATCCATCCTGATCTTCACCCGACTCTCGTCATCTGGCATAGAAGGGAGAGGAGCAAGATCCTCAACGTCGTCAGGATACATCCTAATCGACCCCGGATTTTTGAAGGTGGTAGGGGCAAACTCGAACCCCAGTCTGGGAGCATATTTATCCGGCGAAGGGGGGCTATCCGGAAGGCTCAACTTTCTCTTCCTCCTACGAGGACGAGACTTCCTCTCCGGAGACGGTGTCGACAAAGATGGCAGAGGGGGGAGATCGCCCTCGCCCTCGGCTACCCCTCTTGTGGTGCCTTCCCCCTGCATCTCCTCGAACACCATCTTCTTCGGTGCCTTGATTGGGCTCCCCCTGATTCCCCTTGGAGTCTTCCTCGTCCTCGACTGGCCCCCTCCCCCTCGAGATTCTGTTCCTCCTCGTCGTCCTCCTCATCCTCAATGGCCCCTTCTCCCTTGGGATCCTGCTCCTCCTCATCACCATCCTCGTCCTCATCATCCCCCTCTCCCTCAGGATCATGCTCTTCTTCATCATCCTCCTCTTCCTCCTCTGCCTCGTCCCTCGTCCACGGGCTCCTTCCCTGGCCTACGGGATCTCAAGGGTTGCACGAAAAAGACTACATCATTCCCGCCGTTCGACCCTGGATCTGACAGAACCTCCTCTTTAATCCCATAGTCGCCCAAGGACCAAGACGTCACTGGGGACTCAGTTTCCTTCTCGTAATGGCCTGACGAGCTTGCCTCGAAGTCGGACTGAGAGTGCAACATTACGAGTGAGAAATACTAACCTGAAGTATCGTGCTTTCGGGTAGATCACCAGAAAAAGGTCATCGACAACAGGTGAGAAAAACCCTATTCTTAAAAGTTGGAAAACACAAGTAAGGAAATGAAGGAAAGTAAAATGGAGAGGGAGGGGGGATTTATAACAGAGAAAGAGACTCCTCAATTTTCACGAAAAGATCTGGCCATTGGATCTTAATAATCAAGATCCAACGGCTACTAGGATCTAAAGTTTCTTCGATTCTTGTGCCCGTGACATCAGCAGTTGACACAAAATTATCCTAATGCCCCTAGTCTTTTCCAATAAGTCGGGAGGATCGACGCTCGGATGGAACCGCGAGCCCCAAAATTCCTCTTCTATTCAACAGGAGGCTCGGAGCTCGGATGGCACCGCGAGCCCCAAAACCCTCCTCTATTCAACAGAAGGCTCGGAGCTCAGATGGCACCGCGGGACCCAAAATCCTCCTCAATTCAACAGGAGACTCGGAGCTCGGATGGCACCGCGAGCCACAAAAGCTTCTCCAACAAGCTGGAGGCTCGGCGCTCGGATGTCACCACGAGCCACGAAGGCTTCTATGCCCTAAGCATTAAATGAAATAAAATCATTAGATTTCATCTCGGCTGCTTGGGGCTCGGCGCTCGGATAGCACCGCAAGCCACGAAAGCTTCTCCTACAAGCTTGAGACTCGGCGCTCGGATAGCACCGCAAGCCACGAAAGCTTCTCCTACAAGCTTAAGGCTCGTTGCTCGGATAGCACCGCGAGCCACGAAAGCTTCTCCTACAAGCTTGAGGCTCGGCGCTCGGATGGCTTCGCGAGCCACAAAAGCTTCTCTTACAAGCTTGAGGCTCGGCGCTCAGATAGCACTACAAGCCACAAAAGCTTCTCATACAAGCTTGAAGCTCGGCGCTCAAATAGCACCGCGAGCCCCGAAAGCTTCTCCTACAAGCTTGAGGCTCGGCGCTCGGATAGCACTGCGAGCCACGAAAGCTTCTCCTACAAGCTTGAGGCTCGGCACTCAGATAGCACTGCGAGCCACAAAAGCTTCTCCTACAAGCTTGAGGCTCGGCGCTCGGATGGCTCCGCGAGCCACAAAAGCTTCTCTTACAAGCTCGAGGCTCGGCGCTCGGATAGCACCGCGAACCACAAAAGCTTCTCGTACAAGCTTGAGGCTCGGCACTCGGATAGCACCGCGAGCCACAAAAGCTTCTCTTACAAGCTTGAGGCTCGGCGCACGGATAGCACCGCGAGCGACAAAAGCTTCTCCTGCAAGCTTGAGGCTCGGCGCTCGGATGTCACCACGAGCCACAAAAACTTCTCCTAACAGCTTGAGGCTCGGTGCTCGGATAGCACTGCGAGCCACAAAAGCTTCTCTTACAAGCTTAAGGCTCGGCGCTCGGATAGCACTGCGAGCCACAAAAGCTTCTCCTACAAGCTTGAGGCTCGGCCCTCAGATGACACAGCGAGCCACAAAAGCTTCTTGACGATGGTCAAGGGGCTCGTCACCCGACCCTCGATGCTCGGTTAAGCAAGCTCCTACACAACAGATCTTGACGTCCCCTTGCTTTTCCAACAAGTGAGGGGCTCGTCTACCGACCCTCGACGCTCGACGAGAAGACCCCCACTTAACAGATCTCGGCGTCCCCTTGCTTTTCCAACAAGTGAGGGGCTTATCTACCGACCCTCGACGCTCGGCTAAGCGAGCTCCTACTCAACAGATCTCGACGTCCCTTTGCTTTTCCAATAAGTGAGGGGCTCGTCTACCGACCATCGACACTCGGTGAGAGACCCCCCACTCAACAGATCTTGGCGTTCCCTTGCTTTTCCAATAAGTGAGGGGCTCGTCTAACGACCCCCGATGCTCGGCAAGAAGACCCCCTACTCAATAGATCTCGGCGTCCCCTTGCTTTTCCAACAAGTGAGGGTTCGTCTACCGACCCTCGACGCTCGGCAAACCGAGCTCCGACTCTTCTGTGCCCGGCACTCCGCACGACTCCAAAAGGGGATCCCTTCATCCTGCCCCCTGGCCTTTTTTGGAAGATACAGATCCTATTCCTCACAGTACACACCACCCTGCTCTTCCTACAGAGGCAAATAACCACTCCTACATGACTGGGTCACCCAGCCCTTCAGGAGTGGGGAGCTCTTGATATGGGTCAGATGACGTGGCCCATCCTGAGCCACAGGATCCCCTTAATGAGCGTTCACCGTCAGATCATCTGGGTCTGCCACGTCAGCCTAGAAACCACCCTGGGCCTTCGCTACGTCAGCCCTAAACCATCCCGAGCCCGTGCCATGTCAGCCCTATACCGTTTGGGCTTCTGCCACGCCAGGCCCACGGGCAACCGGGTCCAGACCCGACCCCAAATGGGTCCAGACCCGGTTGGCTTCTTTTATAAGTACCAGACCCTCTATCCCTTTCCAAAGGTAATCAATCTTTTCCCTCTCAAAAACCCTAGTTACTGTTACTCTCTTCCAGTTGCTGACTAGATCGTCGGAGGGTCTGCCACCGGGACCAACCCCGGTGTTTCTAGACCGAGTGCAGATACACGAGACCTCTGGATCCGAGCCTCCAGATTCGAGCCGAGCATCCAATCTCCACCTCACTCCCGCCTACTCCCGAGCCGTTCCCTGGCTAAGGGTCGAGGCCACCGTCCGCACCAAAGCTTCGGCAAAAAATACAAATCGAGAAGAACTCACACCTGGTGCAGCCACCCCCCAAAAACAAACTGCATTAGTAGTGCATGTTAGATATTATTAAATCATCCATAGTCGTTCAATGTAAAAAATGGCAAAATGCATATTTTGAAAATCCATTTCGACGAAACGCTGCAGTCGTCGAATGGCAAAAAAATGCATAGGTTCGTTAAAAAAGAAATAGACAAAACATGATGTTTCGTCTGTCGTTAAACAATAATTTATACAGGCCGAAACTTAGAAAATATTAATAAAAAATACGGGACAGAACATGATGTTTCGTCCCAAAGAGAGGAAAAAAATTTCGAAATAACTGGACGTAGCATGATGTTTTGTCCGGGTTTTTTTGCAAAACAAAATTGCAAAAACAATTTTAAAAATAGTTTGTAAAAAATATTTGCAAAAACAATTTAAAAATTTGCAAAATCAATTTAAAAATTGCAAAAACAATTTAAAAATTTACAAAATTATTTTTAAAAATTATTTTAAAAAAAAATTGGATTGGGACGAAACATGATGTTTCGCCACCCTTAAATTCATTTAACCGGTTATTTTATTTGGTTTTTAATTTTTTTTTTACTTCGGACGAACGTCCGATCAAATAAAAGTATAATTAAATAATCTAGTATAATATGCATTTTTCTGTTTCGAATGCTATTTTTCCCTTTCTACTGTAGCCGAATTGCCAAAAAATGGCAAAATAGCTCACGACTGTGTGCGCTACAGTAAAAAAAATGGCAAAAATGGTAAACAAGCAAACGACTGTGGATGCTCTTATACTCCCATATTGGTTGTAGAGTTGTTTTGATATTTGTTCCCCTCCTATATATAGGTGGTATTGTACTTGGTTGAACTCAATTCAACATTCAGTATTGTTTTCATCTCTCTCTGATTTATTTTAACATGGTATGAGAGCTAAGTTATATAAATTTTCCATTCTTCCCAAAATCCTAGAATTCCAATAGCAAAGAAAAAAAATCATGTTCATCTTCCTCAACAACGAAAGCTCCTCCGCGTCCTTCGCTCGTGCAAGTTGTCAAGCGCCAGTACTCTCTTCGGCGCGCACGATCCCAACTCCGCTCGTGCAAGTCGTCAAAGCGCCAGATCCCGTTGCCTCTTCGACGCGCCAGTGCCCTCTTCGCCGCCTCCTAGGCCTGTGACGATTTCGCCGCCGTCGACACTAAGAACACTTCAATACTAAGAACACATCGAGATCTTCAAACCCTAGCGCCGCCACATCTTCAACAATGACCATCATCGTCATCCTCAATAGTCCAGATCTTCAATATCGAAATCCTCGTCATCGTCAGCAACCCACCATCTTCAACAAGATCCTCGTCGAAAGGCACCCTCGTCGCCCCTGTGACTGCCGTCAGCAGCTGCCGCCATCCTGCATCCCGACCCCCCCCCCCCCCAACACAAAATTTCTGAAAACCCTAATTTTTTATTTTTTTATTTTCCTTCTTCTCTTTTCCTTTTACTACCCAAAACCCGAAGCCAATTTTTTTACCCTAAACCCATAAACCCACAAACCCAATACCCTATTTTCTTCTTCTTCTTCTTCTTCTTCTTCTTTCTTTCCTGTATTAAAAAAAATATCTGAAAAATTAAAAAAAAAATAAAAAAAATCGAAAGAAAATATTATTATTATTATTATTATTATTATTATTATTATTATTATTATTATTATTATTATTATTATTATTATATACAGGTACTACTACTTGATGGAATCTCAGTCTCTCCCACATATTTTCGCCTCTACTGACTTCCCCGAAACACCACCTGCATCCCCACAGCAGCCAGCACCCATCCCACCTACTTCCCCACCGACACATGAACCTACTCTGCCGTCTTCACCCCCACACCATGTCATTCCACCACCTCTTCGTCAGTCTACCCGTTCCACTTCTGGTATTTCTCCGGCACGTTATACACCTGAAGCCACTGGTCTTTCTGACCAGTTTGGTTTTGCCACCCTAGCTTCCTACTCACCACAGTTTCATGTACATCTCACTGCTATATACTCTACACGTGAGCCCAGAACCTATCAAGACGCAATTCAATATCCTGAATGGAAGAAAGCTATTGCAGAGGAATTCAGTGCATTTGATCATACTGGCACTTGGGATGTTGTTCCTCTGCCAGAAGGCGTTCAGCCTATTAGCTGCAAGTGGATCTTCAAGATCAAATATCAACTTGATGGATCTATTGAGCGGCACAAGACTCGTCTAGTAGTCCGAAGATTTACTCAAGAGCATGGCATTGATTATGATGAGACATTTGCGCCCGTTGCATAGATGACTACTGTTCGCACTCTTCTTGCTGTTGCAGCCATCCGCCAATGGCCGTTATACCAGATGAACGTGAAGAATGCTTTTCTTCATGGTACCTTATCTGAGGTTGTTTATATGGATCCTCCTCCTCGTCATGTTTGCCAATTGCGTCGAGCTATATATGGTTTGAAGCAGGCCCCTCGAGCCTGGTTTGAGTATTTTCGCCTTGTCATCACCAAGACTGATTTTAGTCAGAGTTCTCAAGACCATTCTATATTTATGCGGTCATCACCGCAGGGGAGAATAATTCTACTCCTCTATGTTGACAATATGATCATTACTGGGGATGAATCTGCGGGCATTACATCCATCCAGAAATACCTTCATCAGCAGTTTCATATGAAAGATCTTGGCAGACTACGTTATTTTCTGGACCTAGAGATTGCTTATAGATTTCGGGGGATACTCATTTCTCAACAGAAATACACATCGGATATTATCTCCACTGCATGCCTTTCTGACAGTAGATCAGCCGATACACCCTTAGAGCTTCATGTGAAGCTTCGTCCCACTGATGGTGAGCTCCTTCCTGATCCCACTAGATACAGACAGATTATTAGACAGCTTGTCTACTTATGCATGACCAGACCCGATATTGCTCACGCAGTCAGTTTGTTTCTAATCCTACATCAGTTCACTACGGTGCTCTTCTTCGGATTTTCAGATATCTTCGGGACACTATTACTCGCTCATTATTCATGTCTGCTACAATGAGTGCATATTCTGATTCAGATTGGGCAGGTGATCCTACTACCAGACGGTCTATCACCGATTTCTGTTTATTTCTTGTGATTCGCTGATCTCATGGCGAAGTAAGAAACATGCAGTTATTGCATGTTCTTCGACTGAAGCGGAGTACAGAGCAATGGCAGCTACTACTAGAGAGATTGTTCATATTCGTTGGCTGTTATCAGATATGAGTGTCACTCTTACAGGAGCTACTCCTCTTCATTGTGATAACCGGAGTGCATTACAAATTGCAAGCAAACCGGTCTTTCATGAGCAAACGAAGCATATAGAGATTGATTGCCATTATATTTGTGAGCGCTTTGAGGCAGGGACCATTTCTCTCCATTCTGTTACATCTTTCCAGCAGACTGCAGACTTCTTCACAAAATCTCATACTGTTCAGAGATTTAGATATTTAATAAGCAAACTCACATTGTTTGACCCATCGTGAGTTTGAGTGGGATGTTAGATATTATTATAGTCCCATATTAGTTGTAGAGTTGTTTTGATATTTGTTCCCCTCCTATATATAGGTGGTATTGTACTTGGTTGAACTTAAATCAATATTCAATATTGTTTTCATCTCTTTCTGATTTATCTTAACAGTGCTCATAAGCTTTCCCTTCATAAGCATTCACCGGAGATCGGGTAAATACTAAAAATACAAAGATTTAATAAGAATGATCAATTTTTTTTAGTTACACGATTTTAGTTTCTTTTCTACTGTACATAGAAAAGTATAACCATTTTTTTCTGAAAAAATATCTAATAATTTTGAACAACAAGAACTAGATTAATATTATACTAGTATAATGCACGTGCGATGCACGTGCGATGTATTTTTTAAAAATATGTATTATACACGTGCGTTGCACGTGGAAAAAATGGGGAGGGGGAATGAAAAGGACAAAAAAAAATCTACGTATTATACACGTGCGTTGCACGTGGGGAAAATGGGGAGGGGGAATAAAAAGGAGAAAAAAAATATACCAACACGTGCGCTGCACGTGTTGACATACACACTAAGAGATAATAAAAAATTGTTTATTTGTTTACAACCCCAACTCTCCCATTAATATAGTAGAGATGTGCAGCCAGAACTTGGTTTTCTATTTTAGCATAAAAACTAAAAAGCAACTTCTAGATGATCAACTAAATTGTGGTCGCTTGTATGTTTTTCATTCTTGTTACTTAACTGTGCTTGCTCTCACATCCCAATTGATTCTTTTAAAAACGAGAATGAAATTTGGATTCCATGACAAGAAGCAGGAAAAAATACATGTCAGTGTGCTACAACGTTACAAAAAACGGAAACGAGATAAAAATGGTCCGACACTTTTAGATTTTTTTCCTATTTAAACGAGGGTTAAATAGGAAAAACGGTTTTTCTACTTTTAATATAAAAAATTTTGTAAATAAGAAACTTTAAGAAAAACATATAATAGTCTAGAATTTGTGAATTACCCTAAGGGGTGACTAGGGTGACTATACAGAAATTAAAAACTTAAAATAAATACGTAAAATAAGGAAATAGAGTTAGAAAACGTAAACAAAGTAAGCACGCAGGATACAGAGATATAACATGGTTCCACCCCCAGGTCTACGTCCACACATTCAACTTGTAGTAATTCTTTGCCACAAGCGTTCCACTATACTTAAAACTCCGTGCAGTAAGTTCTTGGTATTTGTAATGCCCCGATTTTCATATACTGGGAAACCATGACATAAGCCAGAATCTTTCCTTCAATTAGTCACAATACGCAGAAAAACAAGAGAATTTAAAACTTTTTATTCAACACCCAATGTATTACAAGTCTGAATGTTATATAACTGTAATACATTACAATAGTGTTACAATAACACCTTTGCAATCCCAAGTATTACAACCTTCAACAAATTACATCAGAGTACAATGAATGAAGAACAACACTTGGTAATTCCCACTTGGGTATTTTTTGACAAATAGATAATCAACATAAATATTACAGTGGAAACTAAACATGACATCGACTCCTCGCTTTCCTTGCCTTGAGTCCTCCTGAATCGCGCACCTGTACTTCTGCGATCCAGTACCTATTGAAGTGAGGACGTCAGTATTCACTGACGCTTCAAGGCTAATAACATAGCAGCGAGTCTCCCAAACAACATACAATCATAGCAAATGTGTCAGTGTAGTTTAAGTGTTCGTGAGTGTTATGATTAGAATCTAATGCAATATTAACTAAAGCTAAGATGCTCTTATTCTAATGCCAGCAAGTCTCCGAAGCAACATGCATTCCATACTTCATGCGCCCATCTCAAGCCGTCTCTTCATTATAGGGATTTGAACCTGTTGATTCTTGATTTTGATGATCACAACACAGTGCAACATGTGTCTATGTTATACAGCTAACATTGCAGGTTGTACATACAAAAGACTATTTCAGCTGAACAAATGAACAAGCTCAAAGGATACATTTATAGACTTCACTAAGACAAGATTCAAGACTTCACTCAAGACAAGACTCAAGACTCAAGACCTTTAGCTCAATTGTGTCAAAATTGTAGTGTCTTGTAAAAACATTGTATCTTACTTTTTGTTGAGTCTTAGTCTGATGTAAAGCCTTGTCACACACACACACACTCAAAATTTCATAATGTGTGTCTCTTAAAAACCCCCAAAAAGAGTCAAAACAGTTTGAAGTAATTTAACTTTTGAGTACCAGTCGACTTAAGCCTCTGCCAGTCGACTAACAGTACAAAACTGTTTAAATTTATTCAAACTCTAATCAGTCGACTCATATGGCAACCCAGTCGACTGTTCGAGAGCTTTTGACCGTTTTCTGTTTTTCAAAATCGAAAATTTCAAACTCAAAAGCTTAGATCCGTTGGTTGACAGTTGGAGTAACTGTCTCCCAACGTCCAGGAGATCAAACTCTATAAGTAGAGTTCAGATCTCACTGAAAAGATCTACAGAATTCTCTTTGAAAATCCGAGCATTCCTTGAGAAAAATTCTAAGTGATATTTTTGAGAAAAAAAGCTTTCAAGTTCATACTCTTTGTTCTCTACATTCAGTCCAGTATAGCAACGAATTTGCTCTGGACTGAGTATAGAAGTCGACCTTGTTTTTAGCCACGTACAACAACACAAAACACCAACAAGGCTATAGGTTGACTGTAAAGTTTTTTCTTCACTACAAGGAATTTGACATATAGTGACAGCAAAAATCCGTGGGTAAAAGGAGAAAAACCGTAGGTATAGCCCGTAAAACCTATACCAACGGACATATTTTTCCATCGTTTTTAATTAGCTATACCCACGGCAAAATGCCGTCACTATAGCCTATAGCGACGATTTTTTCACCCGTTGGACAAAACCTCGGTGTTATACCCACGGTTTCGGATCCGTTGGTATAGATTTTAAAGACACATTTTGCTTTCCTATACCCACGGTTGAAGCTCCATTGCTATAGGTTTTAGCGATAGTTTTCGCATCCAATTATTTGAATACATACCCATCGCTCTATACACAATTTTTCTTTAATTACGCTTATGATATTTAATATTTTCTTTTATAATATTAATTCAATTATAAACCAAATACACAATGAAATAAATACAAGTGTTTATGAAACAAAATTAAATAATATTAAACTTCAATCATATTAAAAATTAATGAAGTATTACAAGCATGTCAAATTCAAATTACAAAATAGTTAAAATGTCAACCTAAAAGTACCATACTGACACATAATAAGCATATAAAGTCTTATAATAATCTCATCCACTTAATTTCGAGGTTTGCCCCATCAACAGAAAATTAGCTTCCATTGCCAATAAATAGTGTACATCTACAATTCGCCAATAAATATCTCCGATCTACAATGCTGACTGGAAAATCATCTCAGCAAGTTCCTGTACCATCAAAAATTTAAAGGAATAGTTATTAGGCACATTCAGCGAAGGGTAATAAAGAAAACTTGTTCGGCACAGGGCAAATCTCAAAACTATTTTACCATCAATCTACAAAAAAGAAAACCATGTAACATATCAGGAAATAAATCACTAATGAAAGTAAGTATAAACTCTTAAAAATAAACTTACTTCTAATGTATTAAAGATGGTTTTATCAAAATCGAGAGCCTTCCACCTACAAATTCATTACCAAGTTACAACTGATCAAAATTGGCTACAAAATTTGCAATTAAAGAAAAAAAAGGTCCAGAGCTCCTTAACGACAACTGTGCAATCTGCGAGATTTCTCCGAGTCCTGTAACTCTTATACACCTAAACATATAAACAAACATTAGTTACTACTTAAAAATTGCAAATAAAGCAATAAACAGAACAAGCCATTGGTTCAAACCTGAAAGAATAACTAATCGAATCTAAAACTAACGGACTTCATTGTTACTTCAGCTATTTCGCAATATACTGACATCTTTACACACATCAACTAGTTACTCAACAGTTGAATCACTACAAGACTAACAGCCTTTATCGGCATTTTTTTGTACATTTACCGGCGTTTATAAACCCCGCTGTAGATACCACCGGCGTTTTATAAATCGCCGGTGCAAGTGTCGCTGAATCGCATATCGCTATAGCTTAGGGACATTCACCGACGTTTTTTTACGAACGCCGGAATAGGTTAAAACTACACCGGCGGTCGTTAAAATGCCGGGGAATGTATGGTTTCGTTTGGAAGTACTGTTTTCGGCCATAATCTACACCGGCGTTTTTAAACGCCGGTATAGACTGACCGTTTTTTGCTGAAAGTTACACCGGCGCTTGTAAAAACGCCGGTGTAGCTATAGATTATAAAAAAAAAAAAAAAAAAAAAAAAAAAAAACCTGAAACTGAACATGAAGCTCTAATTTAAAGATGCCAGTCAGACATATAGCTTAAAACATATACAAACAAAAAAATTAAAAGATGCTAGTCAGCTACATATAGCCTCCCATCATCATCCCCATCAGCATTACTTTTTTGCAATATATTTATGGATCAATCATAATTGTTTCCTTCAAAAAAATGATGACAATTATTTCTGTTATGGATCTATTACTAGAAATCTAACTCCTGATCTCAGTATCCAACACATTCACACATTTCATCATTAGCATAAGCATTATTTCATCACAGATACTCCCAGATGCTTATATATATTCTGGAGCAAAACCACAAAGTGAGAGAACCACCGCACATTGCTTATGCCTTTACACTAAGTATAATATAAAAAAAGACAAACTGAGAGAACCACCGCACCTTTGCAAAAGCATTTTTGTGCATGGCTTCTAATCTGCACTACGGTCTTTGTACCAATATGCTCTGTGAAGTTAACAAAACAACATAAACATAATTATAAGCTACTCAAATTGAGTCCTATTTTCCATAACACACAGTATTCCAAGCCGCATGATTCATATAAAAACATGGCCTACCTGTATAAATAACATCTCTAATACTTTGCATGCTGGGTTAAATTGTTGAAGCTCAATTGTGACTATTCTTACCATTCAGTTCAGCCACCTTCCTGGCGAGGTCTTCACATTCTTGCTTCCAAAGAGAAGAAACAATTAATCAGATTCCATGGACAAGTCCACAATGGATGCTTAACAGATAGCCATTTAAAGAAAATATGCTCTTGGTGATAAAGCATTTTTTGAATTGAAAATGTCAATCTATCTAATCTGCAAAATTTTTATAAAGCCCCCCAAGGGTAATGCATCTCTTCAGCATATTATATCAAATAGTTCAACCAATAAATTATTTATTCTTCAAAAACATGAACCATACAATAGATATCAATAATAGGATAAACTAATTAATGTACTTAAAAATTTGTACATTAAAAGGGACCCTAACACATTTAGAGTATTGTATGTTACCCAACCATTTTATATTAGCAGCACTAACGTGATGCTAAACACTGCGTTCCTAAACATGTTGAAGGAAAATTAAAAGTTTCAAACTATACAAGAGGATAATGAGTTAATGAGCAATAGCATTTTGAAATTATGATCTGTAAATATCACTTAGGGTTTTGCTCCTGTTGATTTTCACCGTATCATGAAAGTAACTCAATATGTATGTTGATTCGTATCACTTTGACACTACCAGAGGCCAATGGGCAAAGACTAGGCAAATATTAACAATATTTATGAAGTTTTTTAATATATCCAACAAGTTTCTTCTGTAGGTATTAGTATTACAATAAAATCAGCAGGAAGTTTCTTATGTGATATCAGTTTCTTCTGTAGGTATTACAATAAAGTACCTGCTATGTGAGCACATCCCTACCATCTCCCCGGATCAACTCCCGAATCTGTAAAAAAACTAAAATTTAAAACCCCAATTGAACACAAAACATTTTTAAAATCCCAATTCAATCAGATGAATCCAAAAATTGGATTAAAGAGGAAGCGAAAACTTACCAGAAATTGAAGTTAGAATAACCTTTTTTTTAAAACTTCTAGAGAGATTCATTTCTATTGTTAACATTTTATGCTGAACATTCAAAAAGTTTTACCTCAGTTATGGCAGTGGCAGTATCAGTTGAAAGCAATTCTTGGGCTTGATATTATACACTTCACTTTCAAGTCAAGCAGTAGTTCTGCAGTTTTCTGCAGTTTTCTGAGACTGCAATTTGTCGTGGTTCAGTAAGGACAGTGAACACAGTAATCTAATTCTTCAATCTTTGAAATAGGTCTGAAAGGGTAATTGTTTGATCTCGCTTTACAAATTACAAACTTAGCTACCTGAGTAACCCCGAGCATGCTCATGGGGTCGTATCCCATACCAGATAAAATAACCTGGAATGAAAACATATTTGGTAACAAAATATGTCTTAGATCATAGTTACTGATCCTAAATTCAGATGTGGTGTCTGTAATTGTATGAGATTAACTACCAAAAATCAAACAAGAAAAATAACATTAGTCAAAAGCCCATCACCACCAATTCATCAATCAAGATCTTGTCAAGGTGTAAGAGTATAAGAAAGAAGGAAAATGCAAAGAAGACAAGTACAGGAGTAGTATACAAAATATTTACTACATTAGAAAAATGAATAAAATTCAAAAACTACCAATTTTGTGTATATAATATATAAAAGACCCATTCTTTATTTTAGAAAAAAGGTAACCGTATGAGTGGAGAACATGATGAAAGAGTGTATAATTGATGGTGATTTTAATTGTTTCGTATGGCATTAGGCCAATACTTCCCCATATATACATGTATATACATTATACTCTATTTTGTTTGAGAAATTTTAAAAGAAGTTGAACACTTAATTTACTGGGAAGCCTTTAGAAAAAGCAACTGTAAGTATGCATATATTGTGTTATATAGATATAGGTTTATACAAACAGAGACGGAGATGAACTTCACTGTGCCAGAGGGGGGTGCATGCACATATCTGACCTCATGTACCTTATTTCAAGAAGGAAATAAGGGATTATTTATTTCCTTCTTGAAATAAACCAAATATGGCTGCCACTGAGATGAAGCAAACACATTTGGTAAGAAGTTTGCCTAAAAATGAGAGTATATATGCTTCAACTTCAACCTCAGGAGATAGTATTGTTGAAACAGTGGGAATAAATGAAACGACTGACTGAAAAAGCATTATTCAGTGACCTTTCGCACCGGAAACAATAATCTAAAAGATCCTGTAAAATAGTGAAGGCAGAAATGAATATCCTGCAATCCATTCCCTCTCCAAAAAATTTCTATACTAATAAAGAATTCAGAAGAAGAAAAAAAGGAGTGCATAGCAACCAAAATGATACAGATTAAACATCATGATAAAGCAAAGACATTAAATAAACTTCATCTAGTTAAATACTAAAACAATACACCAACCATATAATCTCTTGAACAAATGAAACCTCCTATAATCTCTCAACACAATCTCTCTCCCTTCAACCCTGGAACCTCATATCATTATTGTAGCCAAATCAAACTAATGAGAAAATCCATACCTAGGGTTCCAGAAGGACAGAGGACGACGGCGGCGGAAGCGAACAACGGCGACGGCGGAAGCGAGAGCGAACGGTGATGGCGGCGGAAGCGAACAACGACGACGGCGGAAGCGAGATTGGGGGTTTAGCCAATCGAAATAGGGTTCGCGAGATTGGGGGTTTAGCCAATCGGAAGCCAGAGCAAAATCTCCTGAGGTAAAAATCGACAAAGGGTTTAGCCGAGAAGAATTGAGCGAGATTGGGGGTTTCTGAGAGAAATCGAAGAGCGAAATCGAGCGTGAGAGAGAGAGAGACAGAGAGGGGATTCTGGTGAGAGAGAGAAAGAGAGAAATTGTATAGTTTGGGAATTTAAGATTTGGGGGGGAAATGAAAAAGTTTGGAGGCAAATGAAATAATTTTGGAGGGTTAATTGGCAGATAAATAACTTAAACTTTTCAAGTGGGTGGACTATACCCACAATGTTTTAAGATATAAATTATAGGATACCTATACACATAGTTTACTACACGTCTGTAGGTATATGATGTCTATACCCACGGTTTTAGTGATCCGTCACTACAGGTGTCCGTTGGTATATGGCAAATTTCTTGTAGTGCTTGTTCTTTTGCTCTCGGTTGGAGAGTGTTTTTGACTCTAGGTTGTAGAGTCGGTTAGTTTCACTCTTGGTAGTAGAGTGGGTCTGCTTTCTCTGGTTGAGAGAAAGGACTACGGGTTAGACAAGGTTGTTGTCGTAACGCCGTAGGGTATTCTTGTAATCTTTTTCAAGAATAGTGGAAATCTCAAGTGGGTTGCTTGGGGACTGGATGTAGGTCGGGAGGACCGAACCAGGATATATCTTGTGTACTCTGTGATTGATTGTCTTGATTTTGCATTTACTCTTGTTTACTTAAGTTCTGCAAAAATTGTCTGGACAGTCGACTCCTTGCATTATCAGTCGACTGGTCAGTGTCGTATAAGCTGTTCTTTTCATTGTGTCTTCAGTCGCCTGTCTCATCTATAAGTCGACTGCACAGAGTTGCTGTTTTTGTTTTATTTTGGTTATATCAGTCGACTGGTTCATAACCAAGTCGACTACACCGAGAAAATTTCCGCAGTTTTTTATTAACACTATTCACCCCCCCTCTAGTGTTTGTTGTCTCGCCTACAGGATCCAACAGAACCCGCATTATGAATTTCTATTTGTACACAACCTGTTCCTGACAATACCACGTGACTAGTGAGGTTGCAGAAGGGGTCAAGTCCCCCCTATGCAGTCTGCTTATGGTGTCTCCGTTTGCCACTACTACCCGACATGTCGGACCTCACTCAAAACAAGGTTGCAGGTGCGGTCTAGTTCCGTTACTGCAGTCATACAGTGGTGGTCCACGTTTGCCACTATCGCCCAGTGTATCGGGCCTCATTCCAGAATCAAAAGAACATAGGGTCTCGCAAGCACAGGGTAGCGCGATGCCTACCCTGTGGCACCCCTGGGGTCTCGCAAGCACAGGACTGCACAATGCATCATGTGGCACCCCAAGCCACGGTATTTCAGGAATTAACAGACAAGATACGCAACCCGTGCTCCCAACTCGTGAGATGGCACCGTACGTATCCCTTTGACGGGAAGGTACAACCCAATAACACCACCTAATGCAGGCCTATAGGACAGGTCAGATCATAAGAATCACCCTTAACACCAACTCCTTCCCTTCGACGAAAGGTATAGGTTAAGTACTAAAGCCATAACTTACTACCCTAACAATGTCACTAACCCTAACAACTGAGGGATGACAACAGAACTTACCCAACATGCTGAGTCTTAAGTTAGACTCCGCAAGACAACTCTACTAGGCTGCACAACCTAGACTTACCAGAATCCTTAAGGATTTGATTCATGGCCTATCGATCCTAAACCCCGGCAATACGAATGTACCCGCATGCCACTACCCTGAACTTGGATTCCGTCTATACTCCAGTCCTCGATCAACCTACACTGGTTAAGGTCTGACGGTACACAAGGAGTGACTCCTCCACAGTTTTATAGGAGTAAGGAAATATATTTCTTGATGGTCGATAGCTCCTAGGGTAATAATATCGCCCTAGACAAGCACCACAAAACTGCATACTAGCTAATAAGCTATATACGAGTAACCAGAACACCTATGAGCCAACAAGCTACATATGAAATAATAATATACATACCAGCCAAATAAGCCGTGTATGAGACTAACAGCTACGTACGGGCCAGTCGAGCCGTGTACGAGCAAGAATATACATACGAGCCAAATAAGCTGCGTATGAGATCCAAAGCTACGTACGGGCCAGTCAAGCTACGTACGAGCACAACCATATGCAAAAACAACCAGACAGGTAATCAAACCTAGAAGCAACCAAATGTGCTTATTAGCAACCTCGATCTCTTATAATTAGAAGCAACAGAAGAATCTACTAACAGTCTAAGATAGGCATTCTACCTATAAGAAGCCCTAAGCGACATAACAACTTTTATTCAGGAAGCTACAATATACCATTCAAGCATGCATGGCTCTTGAATCTAGAACGACTAAGCAATCTCAACATGGGTTCCTTCTAGGGGATTAGCTAGAACGACCTCGCAACTTAATATTGTAACTACAACATGATTTGTTCTCCACTAACATTACAATCCACATCATGCTAGTTCTTTACTAACACAATTTATGATAACATGATAGTTCCTTACTAATACTATAACTACAATGTGATAGTTACTACTATGACTACAACACGATTAATTTCCTTGCTAAACATTTTAACTACAAGCATAGATGCAACTTACGTAGAAATCTACTATAAGTTAAAGTATGAATAGCTACTAGATTTAAGCATGGATATCTCCTACTACTATAAGCATGGTTAATGCTACAACTTACCCATGAGTACTAACAATTTAGCATGGTATGCCACTTAAACATTATTCTACAAAAATTCTTAAGCATGGTAGGAACCTACATCAATCTTAAGCATAACATATTATTTAAGTATTCCTACAACAATCTTAGGCATGGTAGGTAATTGAAACATCTATCCTACACATTCCTAAGCATGGCAGATTAATTAACATAAATCCTACAACAATCTAAGCATGGATACATACTTAGCATCAACCTACAACATTCCAAAGCATGGTAGATAAGCATTAATCCTACAAAATCTAAGCATGGTATATAATTTTCCTACAACAATCCAATATGGTACGCTACTTAAGTATTCAACCTAAGCATGGTATACATTTCAAACATAAACCTACAATATTCTAACTATGGTAATGCTACTTAGCATTTATCTAAGCATGGTATCCATTTCGAGTAGAAACCTACAACATTCTAAACATGGTAATGCTTCTTAGCATTAATTTAAGCATGGTATACATCTCAAGTAGAAAGCTACAACATTCTAAACATGGTAATGCTTCTTAGCATTAATCTAAGCATGGTATACATCTCAAGTAGAAAGCTACAACATTCTAAACATGGTAATGCTTCTTAGCATTAATCTAAACATGGTATACATCTCAAGTAGAAAGCTACAACATTCTAAACATGGTAATGCTACTTAACATCAATGTACGACATTCTTACATGAGATATAGCACAAGTATCAATCCTTCCATAATCAAACATGGTATATAATTTTCCTACAACAACCTAAGCATGGATTGTGCCTTCCTACAACAATCTAAGTATGGTAGGTGATTAAACATTAATCCTACACAATCTTAACATGGTAGGTTGATCTACAACGATCTAAGCATGAAGACAATGTAGTAGAACATCTACTATTGCAATCTAACATGGATAGAACATAAACATAGAATTGCTACAACTTAGCATGGATAATTACTTTAACTTAAGCATAGAAATTGCTACAATTAAACATGGATAATTAGTACACCTACACATGGATACTTACTTCAACCTAAGCATGGGTACTACAATTTATCCTACAACAAGGTAAGCATGATCTACACAACATAGCACGAGTTCCTATAATAAATTAGACAACTTAAGCATGGTATAAGACTTTCCTACCATAATCTAAACATGGTATACATTTTTCCTATAATGATCCAAGCATGGTATAAGACTTTCCTACCATAATCTAAACATGGTATATATTTTTCCTACAATGATCCAAGCATGGGTGTTACTACAACCTAACATAAATGCTTACTACAACTTAATATGAATATCTACTTACTACTTTAAACATAGATAAACTCAAGCATGATAGATATCACTAACATGGACTTCCTACAATTACTTAAGCATAAACATCTACTACTACTTAAGCATAAACTACAATACTACAAATAGTCTACCTTTTTATAAATTGCAAGCCCTACATAATACAACATTATTTTCTTTAATCTCTTAGTTCCTACATACAACAAGTCTATCTTTTTATTAACTAAGAGTTAACAAGGTTTTGTTAATTATCAAGTAGAGAGCAAAAAACCAAGAAAAGGCTTATTCTAGTAGTCCACAACCCCAAAATGTGTAGTAATTAGTTCTATGTGCCAAAAATCATATGCTTGTGCCAAGTCCTTGTTTAGTCCTACATCCCAAAATGGGTATGTACACAAGATTCATATGCACATGTCCAAGTCAAGTCCTACAACCCAAAATGGTTGTATACACAATCACATATGCTTATGTTTATTTAGTCCAACAACAACAAGAAGAACAACATTTACTACTATCAAAAATTCCACCTTTATGTTTTTATTTAGTACCACCACTTGTTTCCATTTCCTTTTATCCATACCATTATGCTACAACATAATAAGAAACAACACACAACAATACCATTACAAGAAACAAGTACTCCAAAAGAACAAAAGAAAACAAAACAAGGAAGATAAGGAGAAGAAGAAACCAGAAACAACAAACTCAAACAACAAAGCAATGGAGAAACCCCCACCTTTCTTTCTTGTTGGAAGGACTAGCCTAGCAACCTTCTCCTTCCCCTTAGCTTCTAGGAACTCCTAAGAACCTACAAAGAAAAACTCACCTATTAGTCTTTCTCTCTTTCTTTTCCTTTCCTTTCTTTCTTTATCTTTGTAAAATGAGACAAGTAATGAAGGGAGGGAGTATTTATAGGTGGAGGAGAAGGTGGAGAGTGCAAATTTGCACACACAAAAGTGCACAAAACCCCCTAGGGGGGTGGAGGCCGGCCATGTCTTGTAGAGTGAGGGAGGTATGGTGTAGGGTATGGGCTAGGGTGTGAGGTGGAGGGGTGAGGTGGAAAAGATAAGGTTTCTAGAAGATCACTCCTTAATCTCTTATGCATACAAAACCCTAGCTTAAGACTCCTAAAAACCCTAACAATCAAATTAGATTGGTCATGACAAGGATAAGTACTTTGTCCAAAATACACCTAATTTGCACAATGTACAATTCGCTATAACGCGCATATGTACGTATATATGTGTATACAAAAAATCTTCATATAATCCGTATAAAAATAATTTAATTTCGGAAATAATAATAAAATAAATTTTATTATTAGTTCGGAAGATCACGGTACCGATTTGATACAATACGGATGTATATTGACCGGTATATGGGTACAGATAATGTTTATGAACAAAACCAGGGCGAAAATCACCAAAATATTTCAATTTTGGAATTAAAACAAAATAATAATAATAATAAAATAACAATTTATACAATGTAATATCCGTCCGGGATATTACAGTATTCAGGACGAAAGTCCTATTACACCCACATGACTTCTATATAAGCCTTGTAAAAGCATCTCTTATCGAAGCGGAAGAAAAAGACAAACAACAAGATCAACATCTTGACTAAGAAAACAATAAAAGTGCACACTCTCTTCATCATTGAGAAAGTATTGAGTTCAAAAGAATTAGAGTTGAAAGAGATGAAGAACTCAATGAATTCACGAAAATTATTTCTTTCCAAAACAATGAAAAGAAATGCCAAAATTTATTTTTGTGCAGATATCGATTGACTGCAATTATGTGCAGTCGACCGTCAAACTCTTTGCTCAACCCAGAGAGATTGATAGTCGACTGTATCAAATAATTGCACTTGAAGTGCTGTCAACTGTTTGATACAGTCGACTGTGCGGTCGACCGTTACTCCCTAAAAACATATTATTTGGTGAATCAACTTTATATTCTTTCCTTCACTTAATATTCTATCAACGATTCTTTACATATATATTCCTCACATTTACATAAGTAAATATTATTGCCCTTGCTGACATCATGAGGATTTGCGCACACGTTTCTTGTGTGAGAATATCTTCGATATTTTGTAATCTTTTCAATAATTTTCCTTTTAAGTTGATTCGAATATCTTTTGAATCTTCATTTGAATTCTGAATCCCTATTATCTTGAACATTTCTTAACTGAAAATATGAGTCATAAGAGTATGTGTTATAAACGCTAAACTTATGGTCAACAATCTCCCCTTTTTTTGTGTGGACAAAACATACTTTAAAATTTAATAATAAATAGTCTCCCGTAATCCGATATTCCCTCTAAATCCATGAACATAAGTAGTAGGAGAATGTGTGAATATGTTGAATCCTATATAAAATAAAATAAAATAAAATAAAATATAAATATAAATATAAATAAAATAAAATATAAATATAAATATAAAAATGTGCAGACATATAGGGGGGAAATGTTTCCAATTTTAAGGACATATATCATTAAAAAAAGGAAAATACAATAGAAGTGAACAAACATGAATAATAGAGATTCAGCCATTACAAATTTGGATCTGTAACACAGATCTTCTTACATAATACCGTTGATCGCGATACTCTTTGATATACAGTGAGATATCTCCAAGATATCATGGATTAAAGATACTCCTTTACAAAATACATAACCCATAAAATAAAGCAACAATATCTTAAATTCTAATCCCCTAATCTGGCTCCTCCCTTTTGGAACACAACAAAAGGGGAACTAGTCCTCATTGCCTTCATCGTCACCATCGTCGCCATTGTCTTCTTCATCGACAATAGTGCTAGTTGGGCGAGGAAGGGGAAGAAGCGCCCAGTCTTCTTTGTGTTGCAAGAATTTGATAGTATTGACGTAGTAGCCATACACTTGCATTTGGTGAAGATCGAATTGTTGGCTTGTCATAAAGTCAGAGGGAGCGGAAGACTATAGTTGGGATGAAGGAGTGGAGGGCTTCCGATGAGAATGCTTTGACTGAGGCACATCAGTGCCCATTTGAGATGGAAGGATAGGTTTATTAGGTTTGCTTAAGAGGAATTTAAGAATCGATAGCTAGGTTATAAATGAGGGTGCTAAAAGGGAGAGAGCGATTCTAGAAAATTGCCAAGTTCATGGTTCGGATAATAAGGTTGTGAGATTAAATTTATAATGCCCAACAACAAGAAAGAGAACAAAAGATTGTTCAACGCAAATCTCGGTTTTGTCGTTGCCCTTAGGCTAAACACTGGCATTGACAATTTTATTTAAGATGCAAACGGTATCAATAAAGTCAGTAAGCTTAGATTTAGCAAGAGACCGAGCATGGGGTTCGAGAAGCATGGTATAGACTGTGTTTTTGTCATGCCTCAACTTGTATTCGACACTGCTAAAATCACGATAATAGGAACCAAATTCTCCTACAGGAAGAGAGTATCTAGATCGGAGATAGGTAGGGGTAATTTGGATGGGTTTGCCAAGTATAACAGAGGAGAGAGTGAGGTTATTGTCTTTGTGTCCATCAAGGTTGTCATAGAATTGACGGGGGATAGGTTTGGAATAAATACTAGGGCTACTCAAATAGACCTCTCATTCAAAATATCGAATAATTCCAACTAAAACCCCAAATTGTCCACCAAGATTACCTAGATTGATTGATCGACTAGGAACAACTGCTATAGAGGCTAGGGTTTTGAAGTATCAGTCAGCTCATTGTTGGTTCCTAAAGGCAATGTTGTCTATATAGAGAAAATTGGAAGACGATGCTGGTTGCTTACCCTTAGACCTAGAAGACTTGGCAACAACAGAGGATGAAGCAGGAGTTCAAGCAAGACGCCGATAAGCCATTGAAGAGGAGACAAAAATAATGATGAAAGAAAATTGAGATAATTTGGTGATAAAGTTGAGGGTTTTCAGATGGGTTCAAGATGTAGGCGGCTAGGGTTCGGGTGTGAAGAGAGAAGAAGAAGAAGAGACAATATATATAATAGAAAGAGGGTCTCACATGTCAAAAGAGGAAAGCACGGGTTGGAAGCATAGAGTTGCGGACGACTGCGCAGTCGACCGCACAGTTCTTGGATGGGAGAGTGGATGAAGACGATCAACTGTACAGTTGACCGCATAGCTTTCAGGTAGGAGTTGAGATGACGGTCAACTGTGCAGTCGACCGCACAACTCTCGGGTGGTGAAGCAAGTTCATACACAAATTAAGCAAGAATAATGTCTCCTTCTCAATCATATTAAAAGTTTATACACAAATAAAGCAAGAATAAAATTCAACCGAAGCAAGTTTATGCACATATAAAAACAAATAATGCCGAGAAATCACATAGAAATATCAATCACATTCAATTCTCCTCGCAAGTAATGAAATTGTTTTTCATCTAATGGTTTTGTGAAATGTTAGCTAATTGTAAATCCATTGAAACTTAGTCAAGAATAATATCTCTTTTTTTAAAATGATCTTTAATGAAATGATAGTGAATTTCTATATGCTTTGTGCGACTGTGTTGATCAGATATTTTTCTCATGTGAACCATGCTAGTGTTAACGCATTTAATATGGATATGATCAAGAAATACCTTATAGTCTTCGAGTGTATGTTTTATCCATAATACATGTGCACAACAAGACCCAACAGCTATATATTTTCAACTCCGGCGATGGACAAAGTGACTGAGTTTTGTTTCTTAGACTCCCATGAAACGAGACAATTTCTCAAGAAATGATAGGTACCACTCGTGCTTTTTCTATCGGTTGGGCTCCTAGCATAATCAGCATCTGAATAGTCAACAAGAGAAAAATTCCTATTTTTCGGGTACCAAAACCTACATTTGGAGTACCTTTAAAATATCGAATGATATGTTTAAGGAGAACAAAATGTGACTTTTTTGGACATGATTGAAAACGAGCGCATAAACAAATACTAAACATTATATCGGGACGAGAAGCAGTAATATAAAGTAAACTACCTATCATACACGATAGGTAGATATATCAACATTTTTACCAGATTCATCTTTTGAGAGTTTAGTATTGGTTGCCATGGGCGTTTTATATGCATTAGCGTTAGCTAGTCCAAACTTTGTGACAAACACTTTTGCTTACTGGATTGATTAGTAAAGATGTCACCCTTTCGTTGTTGTACTTGGAGATCAAGAAATTAATTAAGTTCACCCATCATACTCATTTCAAATTTGTCATGTATTTGCTTTATAAAATCTTTGCATAAATTTTCATTAGTAGATCCAAAGTTAATACCATCAACATAATATGTGAACAATCAAAATATCTTTGGAATGGTATTTGATAAACAGTGTAGTGTCTACTTTCCCTTTGGAAAAACCAATGTGAAGAAGAAACGAGCTTAGTCGCTCATACCGAGCACGGGGAGCTTGGTTCAAAATATAGTGCTTTATCAAGACAAAATGCATGATTTGGGTGTGTCGGGTTAGTGAACACCGGTAATTGTTCAACACAAAGTTCTTCAGAAATAAAACAATTTTAAAAAAATAGTTTTAACATCCATTTGAAAAAGAGTAAAATCCATATAGGATGCATAAGCCAATAAAATACGAATGGCTTCAAGGCATGCAACATGAGCAAAAGTTTCATCAAAATCTGCCCCTTCTTGTTGATTACAACCTTGAGAAACAAGGCGGGCCTTATTCCTAATAATGGTTCCAGATTCGTCCAATTTATTTCTAAACACTCATTTCGTCCCGAGAACGGTTCACCTATGGGTCTAGGAATATGTTGACATACTTGATTCATGTGAAATTGGCTAAGTTCTTCTTGCATGGTAATAATCCAATCATTGTCTTGTAAGGTCTTCTTAATATTTTTAGGTTAAAGTAGGGATACGAATGCATAGAAACACATAAAATTATTGGTTTGAGTACGAGTAGTTACCCCCTTTGTCATGTCTCTTCATATTAGTTTTGAGGGATGACTGGCCATGATTTTTCAAGTAGGACGTTTTTCGATGATAGGATGTGGAATGGTTGGGCGGGTGTGACCATCTTCCACTTGGTCATTTTCTGGTGTGCATCGCTTTTGTCAATGGTTCATTGGTTTTATTGTTGTTTACTTGTTGTGAGGAGGATTCACCAAAATGTGTTGAGTTGTTTTGGTGGTCCTTATGCAACTCCCTCTCTATGTGTTCCTGCCTTTTCCCGAGGCAAATACATTTCTCATCATCATCAATAATATATAATATCTCTCTTTCGAGATGATTAGTTTCATTGAATATAACATTAATGGACTCTTATACTAGAGAATATCCTAAGAATATAACTTCATCACTTTTACGATTAAATTTTTCTAAATTGTCTAAAGTATTTAAAATAAAATTTTGCATCCAAATACATGAAAATAACTTAAGTTTTGGACATTTTTCATAATATAGTTCAAAATGCATTTTCTCAAGATGTTTTCTAATTATTACTTGGTTGATAGTGTAACATGCTATATTGACAACTTTTGCCCTAAAAGATTTAGGAAGATCGTTTTCATTAAGTATGGTGCATGCCATTTCTTGAAGAGACCGATTTTCCATGTTAACAACCTCATCTTGTTAGGGAGTGTGAGGACAAGAGAACTCATATTTTATTCATTTTCCTCACAAAAAAATGTGAAAAGTTCATTTCAAATTCCTCACCATGGTCACTATGAATAGTTTTTAGGATTCATGTTCACAGGATTTGGCAAAGTTTTATGCTGGATGTCAACTACCTAATGCAACCCTCCTCCTTATCCAGTTTGTGGCCGGTTTCCTGGCTTGGGACAGATAATGACGGAGTTTTAAATTAAATATTTAAATGTTAGGGGTCAGATTCGAACCCAAGACCTCTCCCTCGGCATCAGAACAACAAAGCCACTGGGAAACTTGATAAGGTGCCTTGTTTTATGTTTTTTGCCGATGACGTTGTCTTAGTGGACGAGACCATAGTCACAAATTTGGAATTCGGAAATAATTCAACAAGATTTAATATTCAAAATTTGGCAAAAATTTGGTAAATTCGGAAACAACTCAGCAAAAGTTAAGGAAGAAAGAAATACAAAATTTAATGCATCTTATTACCCGTGGGTAAATATATATTTAAATTCATAAATATGTAAAACAGTAACAAACTTAGCGATTAATTCGTATAATTCGCAAATAATTCGCCAAATTCACGAATAAATCGTGAAGTGTGTGATTTAAATGCGAATTGGCGATTAAATCGCGAATTGATTCAGTGGATGAATTCTTCGTGAATAATTCACGAATTTGGTAATTTATTCGCGAACTTTGTTATTATGGACAAGACTAGAGCATGAATCAATACTAAATTAGAATTGTGAAGAGAAACTTTGGAAGCTAGAGGTTTTAGAATAAGCAGAACTAAAACAGAGTATATAAAGTGTAATTTTAGTGATATCCGAAACACAAATAAGGAAATAGTGAAGCTTGATGATTTAGAGATAACTACAAGTGACCGTTACCGATATTTATGCTCGATTATACAAAAAGATTAGGAGATTTATGAAGATGTTATACGTAGGATCCAAGCAGGGTGGCTTAAGTGGAGAAGTGATAGTGGTATTTTGTGTGACAAACGTATACCTTTGAAGTTGAAGGGAAAACCTTATAGGGCGGATATTAGATCATCAATGATGAATGGAGCAGAGTATTGGGCAACAAAAAAACAACATGTCCAAAAAATGAGTGTGGTAGAGATGAGGATGCTAAGATGGATGTGTGGTAAAACCAGGAAGGATAAAATTAAAAACGAGCATATGCGAGACATGGTAAAGGTAACTCATATCCAAGATAAATTAAGAGAGAATGGCCTCAAGTGGTTTAGACATGTCACACGTAGACCTAGTAGTGCCCCCGTTAGAAATAGTGATTTGATAAATATTAAGGATAGAGTCAGGGGTAAAGGAAGACTTAAACTTGGATGGAAGCGATGAGAAAATATATGATAGTTTGTGTCCTTACAGAAGATATTGCGCTTAACCGAACATAATGGAAAACCGGAATTCATGTAGCCGACCCCAACTAGTTGGAAAAAAAGTTTTGTTGTTGTTGTTGTTGTTGGTCACTACGAATAGTTACGATAGTATGACTTTCCTAATTTTCAACTCTGCGATAGAATTTTTGAAATATATGAGTGTCATCCTTTTGTGATAAAAAAACAACCCAAGTAAATCTACTATAACCATCAACAATAACAAAACCATATCGTGCACCTTGAATATTACGTGTACGTGATGGTCCAAAAATATCCATGTGCAAAAAAAGTTTAAAAGGTCTAGAAGTTTATACCACTTTCTTAGGATTGTGAGCGCTCTTGATTTTTTTACCAACATGACATGAGTCATATGGTTTTCCCTTCTCAAAATTGGTCTTTGGGATCCCTCGTACAATTTCTTTGTTTACAAATTTGTTGAGGTTGTCCATAGTCTTATGTCCAAGCTGCCGATCCTATAGACAACCGTCTTCATTTCTAGTTACAAACACTTCATATTTTCTTGTGATAATTCATTAGAACTAATAACATACACGTAATTGCAACGATTAGCAAGAAGTAGACGAGAATTACAATAATCTAATACAGTGCATGTTTGTCAAAAGTAACTAATCTTTATCACAAAATTGGCTAACACTAAGTAAATTATGTTTCGAACCACTTATCAAAAGCATATCATCAATGGAGCAAGAAGAACCAAAATTGATTTTACCTTTACCAATAGTTTAACCAGTGATATTAGCTCCAAAGATCATGTCTTTCCCCTTTTACCTTGATAGTGATGCATAATATTTGCTATCGCTAGTCATATGATTCGAGTATCCACTGTCAAGGTACCACCGGTCTTTATGTTTGGCATGTTGATGCACCTGTAGTAAAATTAGTCGGTGTAACTTGGGGTGCCCAAGTTTGTGTTGTTCCTACAATTGTATTCTTCTTCACCCAAACAAAATTAGTATTCATTTTTACAGTTCAATTATAAGAAATATGCCCTAATTTAGAACAATAGTGACTATAACTTGGGTCATACACATTTGAATAGTTGTTCTTTGATTTGTATTCATTTAGGTGGCTATGCATATGTGTATGTCAAGGTTGCTTAGGAGTTTGATGTTCTTGTGGCTTGTTGTAACAAAGTCCTTGCTTATCATTAACAGATTTTAAATTATTTGTCGTAAAATAATTGAGCCCTTAATATTTTTCAATAGCTTTTTTATCTCAATTATTCTCCGATAAAGCCTTTTTCTCATGTGATCATCATCTTTGGTATTCCAACGAAGATCAAGAGCTTGCATCAAGTTGTCTATTATGTTTTAGGGCTTCTTTATAACCTTTCATTATTTCATCAAACTCTTTTTGCATTCATTAAAATCAATAGTGAGCTTAGAAATATAGGCGGATTTCTCATGAATTACTTTTATATTTTTATTATTTATTGTCAACGATTTGTGAATTTGTTCTTTTAAACGTTCATTTTCCTCTATCAATAAATATGACTTAAGTTTTTCAGTGACTAAAGAATTTACATCTTTTAATTTTTTATTTTTAGCAATACATGAGTCATGTGATTCATTAATATCTGCTTATATTGATTCAGCTCATGAATAAGCGTGTTTGCATAATCTTTTAGGTCATTACAAATATCTACTAATTCATCATAAGTCGGTTCTTCAATTACCTCTTCTTGGATTGGTGATTGCCCCTCACCATTTCCAAGAGCCATAAATCCGAATTCACTGAGTGCATGCTCATCATCATAGTCACTTGAGTCTGAATCGAGCCAAGTTACCTTCAACGCCTTCTTTCTTTAACTTTGATTTGAAATGTATGCTATCTTCCTGTCTTGAGATAGAGGACAGTATGCACGGATATGTCCGAGTTTTTAATATTTATAGCATACAACATTCTTGTCTTTGTCTCTTCCTCCCTGAAAACTGCCATATTTCTTATTATTAAGATACTTACTAAATTTTTTGGTCAATAGCATGAAATTTTCGTCAGATGCTTCGTGGTCTGATTCTGAATTTGTATGTCTTGAGGTTGTAGCTTTCAGAACTATGGTATTCTCTTCAGTTTTGGGAATGATCCCAATATATTGCCTGTATCTTTCGTCTCCACTTTCTCTATTTCATATATTTTCAATTTTCCCTAGAAAGTATAATAATCAAATCCATTCTCTTCGAGTATCTCCCTCATTGCAGCAACTTTGATATCTCATTCCGGTGCGAGACAGCTTATGAGTGTTATGTCCTTTCAGTCATCATCTAACACCTTACATCAGCTCTCAAGTTCATGGGCAATTATGTTTAAGAGAGCTAGCATCTAGTTTATGTTTTCTCCTGGGATCATACGAAAAATATCAAACTTATTTAAACATAATGTAACTTTGGCTTTTACATTAGCTGCGGTTCTCTCATGACGTTTTAGCATATTGTTATAGATTACATAAGACGTCTTCCAATTGCTCCCACATCGCATAAGTTCTTCATTTTTCAAGCATGCATATAGTGCGGTCATGGATTTGGAGTTTCCAGTCTTCACTGATAGTTCAACTTTTGTGAAGGTCATCTTTTCATCACTGATAGGGGTATCTATTTTGTTTACTCAAACGTTTCATACTTCTTTGTTAGAGAATTTGATTCTCTTTTCGACTAGGATCTTGTTGAGATATACAATGCAATCAAAATAGACCACCAAGAAAATAGAAGATCACACCAAACATATCAAAGAACACAAAATTTTCCCGTTTGAGGCTTTCTCCGTAATCTGGGGGAGAAGAAACTGAGATGTTATTCAACTAGAGAAGATACAAGAATATTACAATTCTCACCATGACCATCTTTCAAGCCTTACCATAAAATACCAGTTGTTTACAACTGGAGAACCTTTCAAACTTTATTCAATGAAGTATTCTCTCTTGGCTTTCATTGGAGGCAATTACAACAATATATAGAGATCTCGAGAAACCTTATTTTGATATCTTGATACAATAGCCATTAAATATTCTTGAAGAGATAACCCTACGATAAGAGCTGTACGATCTAACATGAAAAGCAAGTTCGGACTTCCAAAGAAACACCCAGACCCGCACTCGAAAAAAGATTCAACCGTGCGCAGCCGATTGCACTTGTGCGCAGTCGACTGCCCTCTTTTCTGAGAAGGTAACAGTCCGCTGTGCGGTCGACTGCACTTGCTTCTGGTTCTTGGTCTTCTTGCTTCCACTCCGCTTCGATCACCTTGTATCGAACTTAGTATGTAAGACATACAGCCAACATTCTTCTTAAAACATCTGCAAAAATTGAGACATGCGAACTTTCCAAACATTATAGTATTTTCCATCAAAATAAGGTGAGCATGTGAGACTTGCTCCATTGAAGTTAGATGACTCTGATGTGTACAAGTCTTCGGGAGGAGGGATTTTGGCCATTGGACCTTTTGCACTTTGTTTTTAAGCTATTAATGAGCATCTCACTTTGATACCACTGTAAATCACACTAGGGGGGTGAATATGATGATTGTGCGGAAATTAAAAACTTAAAATAAATGACTAAAGTAAGGAGATGGAGTTAGAGAAAACAAACAGAGTAAGCATGCGGGATACACAAATATAACCTGGTTCAACCCCCAGGTCAACGTCCACTCCACCTACTTGTAGCAGTTCTTCGTCACAAGCGTTCCACTACTTAAAATTTCGTACAACGAGTTCTCGGTATTTAGGCCGGGTGTTCTATTATACCCACATGACTTCTATGTTTAAGCCTCGTAAAACTGCATCTTATTGAAGTGAAAGAAAAAGAAAAATAGCATGATCGACGTCTTGACTAAGAAAACAATAAAAACACACTCGCTTGATCGTTGAGAAAGTACTGAGTTCAAAAGAATTAGAGTTGAAAGAGATGAAGAATACTCAATGAATTCACATCTATTTATATGATGAAAAATTATTTCTTTCCAAAATAATAATAAGAAATGCCAAAAATTATTTTTGTGCAGGTATCGGGCGACTGCAATTATGTGCTGTCGACTGTCAAATTCTTTGCCAAACCCCAGAGAGGTTGGTAGTCGACTGTATCAAAAATTGCACTTGAAGTGCGGTTGACTATTTAAGGCAGTCAACTGTGTGGTTGATCGTTACTTACTAAAAATATATTAGTTGGTGAATTTACTTTATATTCTTTCCATTCACTCAATATTATATCAACTATTCTTTACATATATATTCCTCACAATTATAAAAGTACAAATATTCTTGGTTTTGGTGACTTCTAGTGGATTTGAGCACATGTTTCTTGTGTGAGAATATTTTTAATATTTTGCAATTTATTCGATACTTTCCCTTTTAAGTTGATTTCGAATATCTTTTGAATTTTTATTTGGATTTTCAATCCCTATTATCCTGAACATATCTTAACTGAAAATAGTAGTCACAGGAGTATGTTTTGTATACACCAAACTTATGGTCAATAGAAATAAAGGGAAAAAAATGTCATATATTAAAGTTTTCGTCACATGACATATCATTATCACAAATAAAAATAAATTTGACAATTTATAAATTCAATGTCAAATTAAGGGAACTAGTAAAGTATAAGAGCATCCACAGTCGTTTGCTATATATGCCATTTTGCCATATTATAGTAAACGAAATAGCAAACGACCTCTGCAGTCGTTTCTCATTTATCCATTTTTAGCAAACGTTCTATTCTCATTTCTCAAATATGAGAAACGAAATGTGCTTTCTCAAATTATAAAAGACGGGGTATGATTTCCCGTCTCTCTGATTTAATAATTATTTAATCGATTCGGACGGAACAACATATACCGTCTCAATAATTTTAAATCTTTTTTTTTTTAAATGGTCGGACGGGGATACATACCTCGGACGGGGTATGATACCTCGTCGCTCACCTTAAAAAAATATTTTTTTTTTTACTTTACCCTCAGACGGGGAATGATACCCCGTCCGGGGTATCAAACCCCGTCCTCCCAAAAGCTTCCACAGTGGAGTAGTGTAATTAATGCTGATTAGGAAGTAGTGTAATTAATGCTTAGGAGTATTCCTTAGGTTTAGGTAGTGTAGTAATTAGGTTTAGTTAATATAATATTATTTAATTTAGTTAATTAATATAGTTTAATAGTTAATAAGTAATTAATTTTTTTTAATTTCTTTTAAACGATGAGACGGTATATCATACCCCGTCGCTCGTTTTTTTCTAAAAAATGAGAAACAATATAGCAAACGACGACTGCAGCGATCGAACCCATTTGCTATTACTGTAGCTGCCATTTTATACCATATGAAAAAAACGACTGTGGATGCTCTAACAAGTTGGGTTGGTTATCTAGGCAATGGTGGTTTGGTTTAATAGAATTGTTTGATGAAAAAAAATTAAGTCCAGAAATGATTTTGTTAATTTAAAAACCGTTTAAACATAAACCTGTTGAGTGCTCGATGTTCAGTTTTACCATTTTTTAAAGAAAATGAAAGAACCCATTTCTAAGAGCATATGTAGTACGGTTGGCCATTTTGCCAAAGTTTTCGAATTTTGACAAAGTTTTTCGAATTTTGACAAAATGGCTACTGTAGTCGTTGGCCAAATACCCAAAAATTGAATTTCGTTGCTACAGTAGTCTGCTATATTTGGCAGACGAAATGACAATTGTCAATATATAGCTCACGAAAAATAATCTTTCGTCCGTTCGATCGGACGAAAGATTATTTTTCGTCCGAGAGATTTTTTTCATGCGTACTCATCGGACGAGGGATTATTCTCCGTCCCTTAATTTTTTTTTAATTTTAAATAAGATCGGACGGGAATTTTTTTTTTTTTTTTTTTAAACGGTCGGACTTCTATTTGAAAAAAAACAAAAGTTCACTAACAGAAGACAATATCAAGAACTATATTTGAATTTTTTTTGTTTTCAAATGTCATTGTCACCCATCATTTCCCATTTTTTAATATTTTTTTTTAGGTTTTTTTTTCTTTAACGCCGAACGAAAAATTATCATCCATCCGTCCGTCCTATTTGAATTTCATAAAAGTCAAATTTTGACTAACAACGACTACAGAGCGCCGTCCTTTTTCATATTTCTATTTGCCAAATATCCAAAATTTGGAATTCAACGGCTACAGATGCTCTAAGAGCATCTGTAGTTGTTTGCTATTTATCCATAATATGCATTTTTGACTAAAAAATTCGCTGCAGTCGTTTGCTATTTATCCATATTATCGATAAATCGCTACAGTAGATTGCTATATTTGAGAATCCGCATAAGTTATATGTATATATGAGTGACGGCACATTATGTGCCGTCCCACAAAAAAAATTAATATTTTTTTCATCGGACGGCACATGATGTGCCGTCCCATTCATAAATTAATTAGTTTATTGAATTATAAATAGCCAAAACGAATTAAAAATCCGAAAAATCCCCCCGCCCGGACGGCACATGATGTGCCGTCCCCCCCCCCTTCCTCCTTTTCGGACGGCACATGATGTGCCGTCCCATGGGCTTTTTAAAAATTAACCCTACACTTAACACTACATCATTTTAATTAACACTAACACTTAACACTACATCAGTTACTTTAATACTAACACTTAACACTACATTAATTAATTACTTAACACTTAACACTACATTAATTAATTATTTATTTAACTAAACTATAATAACTAATTTAATTAAAAGTTACTTTAATATCATTGGACGGATCGATTAAAAATATATTAAAATAATAACTAATTTTTTTTTCCCTACTCGGACGGCACTTGATGTGCCGTCCCACCTATAAAAAAAATTAATTTTTTATTTTAGCGTTCGGACGGCACTTCATGTGCCGTCCCACGTAATTTATTATTTTTTTAGTATTTTTTATTCTCAGACGGCACTTCATGTGCCGTCGCTTATTTTTATATTAATAGAAAGCTAAAATATAGCTTTAAATGACTGCAGCAAAACTAGGATTCCTATTTCTATTTATCCATATATTCATATTTTACCACTCAACGACTACAGATGCTCTAACCACTGTTTTTTCCATAAATTAAATGACAAGCTCAAAATTCGTTTAAGCGAACGAAATTTTACCGCTTTTTTTGAATTATGTTGTGCTGTATACCGCCTGATTAACTCATACACGTTCCCGATAAAAAAGCAAACCATACACTATAACTTTTACTACTTTTGTACTGTACTAGATACAAAGTAGTTAAGTTTTTATTAGCCTCCTGGGCTAGTATGAAATTAGTACAAGAGGTAGTCATAAAATTGGCAGTGTCATCATCATTACTACTATATTTTGCCTAACTACAACCACCCTCTGAAGTTTGAACAGGGCAAAAATAAAAGTTGGGGTTTGGTAGAAAAGAAAGAGAAGGAACAAACAGAGACATACAAAGTACAAACAGAGAGGTTGAGAGAGGGGTTTTGTTTGTTAGTGTGAATGGGAACTAGTGAGAATTAAATACGTGTTTGTTGTTTAGCCAACGTCCACAGCGGAGGCATTACAAACAGCAGCAGTAGTAGTAGAAAGAAGAGAAAAGTCTAATTATATTCCTGTCCGGATTCAATTCTCACACTGAGAATCCAGCCAAAATCCAGCACGCTTTGCTCTTTGCGAACTGATGTCGTGGGCGTATTCAATTAGAGAATCAATGCTTCATTCATTAATGATTTTCTTTTCTTTCTTTTTTTTTTTTTTGTATTGTCCTTGCTAAAGTCGGTAAGAATTTAAATGGATGCTGCCATATAGGAACAAGAAGCCAGCTACCAAGAGAACACGCCAAAGACAAGTTAGAATTTAGTGTACAGAGGAGTCTATAATTCAAACTTGTCCAACACCACTTCATTATTGCCGTATACCAAATTTTACCTAACTAGGGTTTTAAGAAAAATCATTGTAAAATCTAAATGTAGTCTATGGATAATATCACTTAATCATTATGTATTTTATTTTCTCAATACATGTTAAACTATGCAAACGAAGATAATGAAAAACGAAGATAACAGAAGTGTGAGGTGACATGAATGAATCATCATAGCCACAATTCTGACATTTTAGTTTTTATGAAAATCCTAATGTATGAAATTTATGATTTTATCAAAATGAGAGGCTGCCTGTACAGTTGAGATTGAGCAGGGATCTAACTTCTTACCCCCCAGTCCAAAACATGGTGATTGCACTTGGATTAGTGAAACAAAGTGGACTAAAACTTGGCCCTATATAAATATAATAATACTAGGTTTATCCTATTTGCACAGACTAACATATTTTTTTTGGACTCATAAAATTAGATAGACTCAATACTTTTAAAGATAAATATTTTTGAATTTTTTTCCAAACTGACCCACTTTTTTTAAAGTTTTCCACCTAACCGACTTTTTTTTTAATTTCCAAACCGACCCACTCGCTATCTCAGATACTGAGTTTAGTCTAAAATAACTCGCTATCTGAGATAGCGAGTGTTGGTTTTGAATTTTTTGGTTTCTTCCTTAGCCAAGATTCGTTGTCTCAAACAGCAAGCTTGTTTTAACCAAACTCGCTGTTTGAGACAGCGAGTGTCAATTAGGGCTTTCTTAAACCCCAGGCCCGCTGTTTCTTTTCTCCCTCCATCTCTTTCTCTCAACTCTCCCTCTTCGATAACCCATAAACCCTAGCCCACAAATTCGATCTTTGATAATCGTGAATTCGTGATTTTGCGAAAAGGAGTGCAGTGGAATTGGTGATAGAGTTGAGTTATCTTTGAATTGGTGATGGTTTGAGTTGTATGTTGTGTTTATATGAATATAAAGGTTAGACTGCAACTGCAGTTTTGTCTTGGAAATATTTGGCCTAAACTCGCTATCTCAGAAAGTGAGTGTGGTTCAAACTTCCTTGCTTTCTGAGAAAGCGAGTTTGGAGGCTGGATATTTCTTAGAGCATCAGACTCAAGACTCGCTTTCTCTGATAGCGAGTTTGGGTCAAAGTGCCTCGCTATCTGAGATATCGAGTTTTGAGTTGATAGCGAGGCACTTTGCTCCAAACTCGCGATCTGAGATAGCGAGTCTTAAGTCTGATGCTCTTAGAAATATCCAGCCTCCAAACTTGCTTTCTTAGTAGTTCAAAATGATATTGAAACAAATGCGAATTATCATAATTCAAAATGAAACACATACAAACTATTAGAAAGTCCACATCACATAATAAAACAAATACAAACTACTATAAAGTCCACAAAATAATGACAAACACATTGGAATTTTACATGGTTGAACTTTTTTGAGATCCTCTAGCACTACATTGCCGCATATTGTGTACATGCAACCCATATTTCAAACATTTCATTCCCGTACCCGTGCTAGACCTATTCCTTACATCCATGTCGTTGCGAATTCTCGTAGTTTTTGGAGAGTCTGGGTTGAGAAAGTTAAAAACTCCAATCAACACTCGTTATCTCAAACAACGAGTTTGGTTAAAACAAGCTCGCTGTTTGAGACAACGAGTCTTGGCTAAGGAAGGAACCCAAAAAACCCAAAACCAACACTCACTATCTGAGATAGCGAGTTTATTTTGACTAAACTCGCTATCTGAGATAGCGGGTGGGTCGGTTTGGAAATTTTTTTAAAAAGTGGGTCAGTTTGGGAATTGCTTCAATATTTTTATAGTTTTGAATAAAGTATATACTCCCTCTGTTTCAAAATATGAGTCATTCTAGTATTTTTATTTTGTTTCAAAATTTAAGTCTTTTTAGGTTTACGAAGCAAAGTTTTGTCATTCTTTAATATCCACCAAGTACTTTTTTATGAGATTTTCAAATTTACCCTTATTTTTCTTATAAAAGGAGTAATAGTAAAATTATAGAGGAGGGCCAATTGGATATTTTATAATTGATAGCGTATTTGTGAGCTTCAAAAATGAAGGATGTTAGTACTTTTTGTCAATCCTAAGTTTTTTTTCTTAATATGCGTGTAGAAACCTAGAATGACTTACATTTTGAAACAGAAGAAGTACATAGCATCAACCATATATCTTTATCTTGGTTATATTGATTGTATGTAATTCCAAACTTATATAAAATTTGTTCATGACTACATATATGTATATGTATAATTTTTGCAAGATTCAATATATAACGATAAGATATGCAATAACAAGAAACTAAATAATTCATTACCATGTCATAAAAGAGACATGATTAGTGGTTTCATATAGTGAGAAGCATGATACATGTTCGGTAGCTATACAGTTAGGATGCTATTATTATACACAATAAGGTGAAAAGTTCGATGAAAAGGTATACCTTTGAGAACTGCAGAGGTAGGAACCCCTATAGTCTAGATGTTGATTTATTCTCCTTCAAGAACCTCTTTGGAAATGCATACAATTTCTCCTGTATTTACAAAGAAAGGTGTTTAAAATATAAGATCACTTCTCAAATTTTGTAAGATGTATTTCTACATTAATCTCAAGTAACAGAATCGAAGGTGATTAAATGAGAAGGTAAAACAGAGAGAGATAGAATAAGAATTGTCCTTTTAGTTATGTTTTTTTAATGCACTGAAGCCTTCAAATTAATTGACACCTTGATTTTTTGTGTGTTCCTATACAGATCCATTTTATTCTTGATATTATACGGAACACATTAGGCTAAACAAAACATGATTAAAGAGAAAACATTAGGCTAAACAAAACATGATTGATAGTTCTTATCTCTTGCAGCTGATTTTGGTGTGGGAGCAAACAGATGAATTTGTGGATTTTTCTAGGAAACAAATATGCACACCTGTTGACATTCACCGGTGTTTGACTGGTTTTTGGCTGCTGCCGTGAACCTGCAAAAAAGTTCGATACATTGGGATGGATCCCGACGACGAACCCTCCGACGCTCTTGTTAGTAATCAGGAAGATTATGAAAGAGCTTTATGTGGAAAAAGATTGATTACCTTTCTTACGGTGGGGGGAGAGGGGTATAGTCGCCTTTAGAGACAGTTTAGAGATAATCATTTATCCCTATGTCCCGGTGTTTTTGGATAATAGGTAGAGTTTAAATCGTTTCATGATAAGTGATTTGGTTTAAACCGTCTGTTAGAGATAACCATGAATTTGAATTACTCTTTAAATACCTGAATTGGTTCGTAACGGGTTGCTACCCATACCCAATAGGACAGATCCGGTTATAGGTTATTAGGCTTTGAAGAAAGACACAATTCTCAATTCGGACCCGTTTGTAGGTAAAATTACCGTTTTACCCCTGAGAGCTTAAGATTCGTGCCCGATTTGAACAATCCCGATTTGGTTATATTTTTAGCCATATCAAAAGCCCCCCACTCCAAAAGACTGAGTTTTACAGCCTTTGAGGAGTAGTTCGCCTATTTTTAATGACTTATAGAATTTATCGGAGTTCTCTGAGGAGATTAGATCTTGCTCGAGGTCAAACGGTGTCAATCCGAACTTGTAAAATGCCTAAAATTATTTTTAGAATTTTTTGGGTTTTTTGTGATTTTTCCAAATTTTTCTGATTTTTTTCCAAATTTTAATCATTTTTTTGAATTTTTTATTCAATTTCTGAATTTAAATAATTAATTATCGAACATTTTAATTAATTATTATAATTTAATAATTATATATTATTTCAGAATTTAAGATTATTTTCTGAATTAATAATTGTTTTTAGAATTTTTTAATTATTTTTTTTGCTTTTTAATTAATTTTTTGGATTTTTTAAATAATTAATTCAATTAAATTAATTAATTAATTAATTAAATTTTACCTATACACATAGCACAATCTTGTGCGTTGATCACAATCAGGGGGGCGCGCATTGGGAGACAGCAGTTTCGTTGCGTTTTCCCACCCTCCTCTTCCTTCTTTTTTCTCCTTCGACATCGACTCCGCCCTTGTCTTCATCCTCGCTCCTTCTCCGTCTCCGACCTTGCCTCCGCCTCCGAGCTCGTCTCTGCTTTCTTCTTCGAGCCCCCCTGGCCACGTAGCAAGCGAAGGGAGGAGCTCGCTGGTTGTGGAGAATGGCGAGGGAGGAGCTCGATGGTCGTAGGAGGAGCGGAGCTCGTCAATGGAGGAGCTCGCCAATGGAGGGGCTCGATGGTTGAGAGCGGAGCTCATCCATGGAGGAGCTCGACGGCGATGGAGTTCGATGAGGTGGAGTTGGAGCTCGGCGAAGGGGGAGAGCGGAGCTTGTCGGTGGAGGAGCTCGTCGGCGAAGGGTGGTGGTGGAGGTGGAGCTTGGTGAGGAGCTCGGGATTGGGAACTCGTCGATATGGAGGTGAGAGGGGGGAGCTCGGAGCTCGTGAGTTCATTGAGGGTTGAGCTCGGTGAGGCTGAGCCCGATGGGAGAGGAGAGCTCTGTGAGGCTTTCTGTACTCCGCTGATGCTTCGTTTATGGTTTTCAATTTTAGAGAGGGTGAAGGGATACAACAGATTTCAGAGGTTATGTCACATTATGATATTACTGTTATGAACTACTAGCAGCAATATGTAGGGTGCCTGTGCTTCCATTTGAGATAGTTTACCAGTTCATAAAGGCAAGTGATAGCTGGCTTACATTGGTAACACAACAATATTTGTTGCTGATGCACTGTGAGAGAGGAGGGTGGCTTGTGCTTGCTTTTATGCTTGCGGGCGTTTTGCTCCTGGAGTGTCTAGTTCTGAGAACTGTTCCAAATTTTGATGGAGAAGGAGGTTACAGACCAATTGTTCGTGTCTATGGTCTTGACCCGTTGATGCCAATCAATAACACACCCAAGCTTCTTTTCTCGACATTTAAAGCCAAAGATAAGGTTCAGCACTTTACACAGGCAGGGGGGGCTCAGCGAGAAGAAGGTTGGCCAGTAGCTTGGAGTTGGAGCTCGGTGAGTTGGAGGTGAAGGAGCTTGTGAGTTGGGTTTGGCAAGAAAGTGGTGTTGATGAAAAGGGTCTGTGATTCGGGTTTGGGTCCAAAACAAGGCAAACCTGACCCGTTATCCTCTTCAAAATTATTATTATTATATTTTTTTGAATTTCATCTGTTGATCAAGATTGGGCGCGGATCGGGAGGAGAATTTTTCTCCACTTTCTAGTTTGGTGGCACGTTTGCTCGGATTTCGGATCCGAGCGACGTGACAAGATCTAAGCCGTCTATCTGGATCAAACTCACATTTTGAGGCGAAGTTTTTCCCATTTTCACGTTCGGGGACACGTTTGCTCAGATTTTGGATCCGAGGGACGTGGCAAGATATGAGCCGTCGATCAAGATCAAGCTCACATTTTGAGGCGAAGTTTTCTCCTCATTTTTATGCTCGGTGCAGCTATGTTGTAACCCACTTTACCAGTGCTACGGATGTCAGATCGGGGCGTGTGACCCCTCGCTTTGAAGATGAGCAGAAGATCTACAATTTCTCTTCAGAAGTCAGTTGAAGAATCATCCTTCTTCATTGTCAAAGTAGTCCCGCAACATCTTCGCCTTCATGAAGTTAAGAAGAGCTTTGTATGACTGTTGAGAAGATCCATTCTTGGAGGTGGGTCTAAGGAGCGTCTCTAGACGAGTTAGGCTCCAAACTCTCTTGGAAGAAGGCTGCTCAGGAGGTGAATAAGAGGAGCAACTCTAGGAGAGAGTTTTAGCTTCGAACTCATTTGGAAGAAGGCTGCTTAGGAGGTGAGCAGGAGGAGAAGCATAGTCAGGCTCCAGGAGAGAGCCGTTTAATGGACGAGTTTGAGGAGAACTCTAGGGAAGAGTTTTGGGCTCCGAAGTCATTTGTAAGAGGGCCACTCGAGAGGTGAGTGGAGCGAAGAGCTTCACCAGGCTCTATGTCACGCTCCGCTTCCCAAAAGAGAATACGGAATACAGATACGTGACTAAGCCCAGTGAATGATTTTCATCATTCATAAGCTGTTTGGATCTTTACAACAATTCACAAGAATAATTAGAGTCGGAAGCAAGAAAAGTCAACCAAACATGCATATATGAATCAAAATACAAACATGATTACTTGAAACAAAATATATTAATCTCAAATAAACCAGATCTGAATAAGTCAATATCCTGGGTCACATTGCCCAAATACAAATAAGTCCAAATAATCAAGTACAATAATTCAAGTAGCAACAGGAAATAATAATAATAGCAGGAAAATCATGATAGCAAAACTCCAGCATCTAGTACATGATCTCGCCTATTCCATCTGGTAGCTGATCTCCAAAATCTGCAATTTAATAAATTGCAGGAAGAGGAAAAAGAAAACAAACTCTCGTCAATGCAAGTTACGGGTCGCTTGTAGTGCAGGATACAAGTACATGGGATGAATAACAATTATAAATAACAACAAAACAAATATAGCATGGTATAGGCATGTCAACAAAATAAAATATCTAACATGAATCAGGAGACAAAATTAAGTAGTGATATGCAATAGGGTACAGGTAACATGTATCAGCTATCAAGTATCATACAAGCAGGTAAATTGGTAACAGGTGAACAAGTAAACATGTAATTAGGTATACAGGTAAACAGGTGTCAAGTATCATGTACAGGTAGCAAGTATCAAGTATCAAGTATCAAGTATCAAGTGAACAAGTATTAGGTATCATGTATCATGTACAAGTAATCAAGTATCAAGTGTCAAGTATCAAGTGTCAAGTAATCATGTTCAAGTCTTGTATTTATTACTATCTAGGTAGCACTTCATGTGCCCCAGTTTGTATCACATGGTTGCTACATACAATCAAGTTACGTTTAGATTTCGTAGGGGATTCTATAGGTCATGTACTTGGGTATCACAAAATCACAGAACTTGGTTGGTAAACTTGATCGGTAACAGAAATTAACTTGATCGGTAACAGAAATTAACTTGATTGGTAACTTGATCGGTAACTTGATCGGTAAACTTGATCGGTAACAGAAATTAACTTGATCGGTAATACGATAATAGATATTAACTTGATTGGTAACTTGATCGGTACACATGTCATACGGGAAACACGAGTCTCCTTCCGAGTACAGGCTCCTATATTGTCCACTACTAGATCTTTCCCTTAAACCCCATCTTAGTTATTTTTTATTATTAGCAAACAGACATGTACGTGTCACAAAACAGGACAAGAATAACATGGTATAGACAAGTAACAAGTTCAGGTTACAAGATAAATATGTACAGGTGAAAGATAACACACAATAGGATAAAATAACCAATTTTTTAGTTCAGGACAACAAGACAGTGTTGCACTAAAACTGAGATTTCCGTTGCTACAAACATGAAAATCTGAATCCGTCAAAGAATCTGGAAAATAGACTCCCTTCCGAATCCAGCAAACATATATAAGTCATATAGTATTTCACAAAAACATAACTCAAAACTGATTTAAATCCAGAAAACATGTTCAACCAAAAATCAGAAGTTTGGATTCAAGAACAGGAAAACAGCATGAAAGTCAGAAATTAAATCCACGAAAAATTTCGGGTATTCTCCTATATGTATAGTAACAGAAAATCAAGTTTCATAATTTTCAAACAAAAATAGTGTAGTCAAGTAAAATCAGAAAACAACAAGACACGACAGTTTTATAAATCTAAAATTACAAACACTGCAGTACAAAAACAACAATAACTCACAAACCATAAATCAAAATCCAAATCTGCCAAAAGGTTAATAAATTAGATACAGTAGGCTGAATTTCATATTCAGAAATAATTTCCAAACAACAAGTAGAAATAGGTCGAAAATCAAGATCTTTACTGAATAGCAAGAAAAATTTGCTAGTATAGTATTTGTTTGGAAACATAAAACGGTTTGTAAAGCTCGCCAAATAATTCCAAAAAAAATTCTGGGTTAATCCCAATCAAGTCTATAAGTACTGAGCAAAATTTCATATCAAAATAATAATTTTAACACCAAAATAAAAATAGATTACTCTTCAGAATTCATCAAAAACAAAATCTGGAAACCTTTCGACACCACTGTAGTAAAATCGACATAACTCACAAACCAAAAATCAAAACTGAGATCCGTCAAAAGGATTGGAAACTAGACAAAATTCTCCACAAATCATGTTCACAAAATATTTTCAATTACTGACCTTAATAGGGTCTAAAATACTGATCAAAACAGAAAAGCCAACAAAACTGAAAATATCGCATATGCACAAAATCCACTAGTTCACATAGAACTCATCCAAAACACAACCAAACACGAAATATGGTGTACAAGATGTGAAAGCAACATGATATAGGGTATTTCACAAGTCCACAACAAGTATACCACGAATAATACGAACGAGTACAAGATAACACATGAACAACACGCATATATGCAATAAGATGTGGTCAATCCTAGGTTATATCATGTCATGTATGTCGTGCGGGAACTATGGTCAAATTATCACTATAGAGACAATATCAACAAGAGAATTCACACACAAATTATTTCTAGAACCCAACTATACTACAGGCGGTATTTAGTACTTGTATTACACAACGAAAAGAATACAAGTTACTTGCCTTAACCGACGACGAAAATGACGAAAATCAAGAATAACAGGAACGGATTCCCGGGGCACGATCTCAACCGCACGAACAACCACAAACCACAACGAGCACACGAACAACTACGAACGAACAACGATGAATCCCACAAACCCAATAACGAGCTGGCGAACACATGACAACGATCTCAACTCAAGATCCACATGCACACACACCACTCGACACCTGTACACAAGGAGGCAATGGAGGTGAGCCGAGTGCACTGCGATGGGAGTCGGATGGCGCACGGGCTGGCGTAGTCGCAGTGGAGTAGGGCGATAGGGTGCAGCCGCAGGAGGGTCTGAGTGCACAGGGCTGCCGTAGCAAAGGAGGGCAGGATGGCTGCACTGCACCGGAGGGAGAGAGCAGTGACACAGCAGGAGGAAGAGGGTGCGGGAGACAGGAGGGAGGGACAGGGCACGACGGCGAAGGGTAGTGCACCGAGGGCAAGCAGCAGGGTTGGGAAAGATTGGGAGAGCAGAGAGAGGTCGGAGGAGAGGTAAACAGGGTAAGGAAAAGTTGGCGGCTAGGGTTTGGTGAAGTGAGATGAATCGACAGTGGATGGATTTGCATGGGTTTTATAAATAGACAGGGGACGGAGTTAGGTTAAGAGAGAGGGGGAGGCAGCACAGAGCTGGGTGCAACCGGGTCTGGTAGGTAGAGCTAATGGGTTTTGGGGTGTTAGGGTAATACGGGTATGGTTAAGTGAAATGTAAATGGGTATTAATAATATGGATAATGGGTAGTTTTTGGTAAACGGGTCTGGATGATGGGTTATAAAACTTTAATGGGCTTATAGGATTTTGGGTAATTGTAGGGTGAGGTTTATAGGATTTAGGAGTAAATGGGTTTTAAAAGGGTATTTGGGTAGTTAAAGGTTTAATGGGCTTTTGGGTAATTGTATTGGGTTGGGAAATGGGTTATAAAATCCAATAAGAAAACTTAAAATAACTAATAAAGTATAATTTATAAAATAATTTAATTTACATTACAATATAGCCTTTATTTAAAATAACTACAAATATAATTTATAAATAGAACTGGGTTTTTAATAACCATTGAAAGTAATAACCATAATAAAAATGATAATAACAATAATAGTAATAATAATAATAAAATAAAAATACTAGTAATAATAATAATACTGAATAATAATAATAACAACAACAATAATAATCATCAACATAAACATAATAATAATCGAAAAAAATAAAATTATTGATATATTTTAATAGAAGATCCAATAGTACAATTCGACAAAAGAATTCAAAAACCGAAAACAAAAAATTTGCAAAAATTTTCAATACAGAAAATACACGAAAAATATGTTTTTGGAAAAATAGGGGTTACACTCTAGGAGAGATCCTTTTGGGAGATAAGTTTGAAGAGCAACTCTAGGAGAGAGTTGAGCTCCGAACTTGTTGGGAAGAAGGCCGCTTGGGAGGCGAGCAGAGCGAAAAGTTTCACCAGGCTTTAGGAGAGAGTCATTTGGGAGACAAGTTCGAGGAGAAACTCTAGGGGAGAGTTGAGCTCCGAACTCGTTGAGTAAAAGGCCGCTCGGGAGGCAAGCGGAGCAAAGAGCTTCACCAGGCCCTAGGAGAGAGTCGTTTGGGAGACAAGTTTGAGGAGCAACTATAAGGAAGAGTTGAGCTCCGAACTTTTTGAGAAGAAGGCCGCTGAGGAGGCTAGCAGAGCGAAGAGCTTCACGAGGCTCTATGAGAAAGCCATTTGGGAGACATGTTTGAGGAGCAACTCTAGGGGAGAGTTGAGCTCCGAACTCGTTGAGAAGAAGGCCGCTCGGAAGGCGAGCTGAACGAAGAGATTCACCAGGCTCTAGGAGAGAGCCGTTTGGGAGACAAGTTTGAGGAGCAACTCTAGGGGGGAGTTGAGCTCCGAACTTGCTTGTTCCAAAATTTAACTAGTAGTGGGAGTAGTATGAATATTCGTTTTGAGCCTCGAAACCGCATACTTGCTAGCTGTGAGGGTAGTTTTGCACTATGATATTGAACTTCGAACTAGTGTTATGGAGCTATCAACGAGTTGTAGGAGAAATTCCGAACGGTGAGCCACTTCGTACTTGCTCGTTTGCAAGCGGCTAAAGCGGCGTCGAACCAAGTGATGGACTCCAAACTTGTTGTTTAAGAACTTCAGCAGTTGTTGGAGCAATTTCGAATGGTGAGCCACTTCGTACATGCTTGTTTGCAAGTAACTAAAGTAGCATCGAACCAAGTGTTGGACTCTGGACTTATTGTTAAGAGAGTTTCAACAGTTATGGGAGCAATTTCGAATGGTGAGCTACTTTGTACTCGCTAGTTCGCAAGTAGCTAAAGTAGCATCGAACCAAGTGTTGGACTCCGAACTTGTCGTTAAGAGAGTTTCAACGGTTGTGGGAGCAATTTCAAATGGTGAGCAACTTTGTTCTCGCTCGTTTGCAAGTAGCTAAAGTGGCATCGAACCAAGTGTTGGACTCCGAACTTGTTGTTTGATGGGGTTAACAAGTTGTAGGAGCAATTCCGAATGGTGTGCTGCTCCGCACTTGTTTGCTTACAAGCGGCTAAAGCGGCATCTAAACAAGTGTTGGACTCCGAACTTTTCGTTAAGAGAGTTTCAACAGTTATGGGAGAAATTTCAAATGGTGAGCTACTTTGTACTCGCTCGTTTGAAAGTAGCTAAAGCGGCATCGAACCAAGTGTTCGATACCGAACTTGTCGTTACGAGAGTTTCAACAGTTGTGGGAGCAATTTCAAATGGTAAGCTACTTTGTACTTGCGAGAAGCGGCATCGAACCAAGTGTTGGACTTCGAACTTGTTGTTTGATGGGGTTAACGAGTTATAGGAGCAATTCCGAATGGTGAGCTACTTCGCACTTATTTGTGTACAAGCGGCTAAAGCGACGTCGAACCAAGTATTGGACTCCGAACTTGTTGTTAAGAGAGTTTCAATAGTTGTGGGAGCAATTTCGAATGGTGAGCTACTTTGTACTCGCTCGTTCGCAAGTAGTTAAAGCGGCATCGAACCAAGTGTTGGACTCCGAACTTGTTGTTTGATGAGGTTAACGAGTTGTAGGAGCAATTCCAAATGGTGAGCTATTTCGCATTTGTTTACTTACAAGCGGCGTCGAACCAAGTGTTGGACTCCGAACTCATTTTTTGAGCTTAGTAAGTTGTGGGAGTAGCCCTGTAGGACAAGCTAGATGTCATGCCCTGCTTCCCAAAAGAGAATACGGAGTATGGATACGTGACAAAAGCTCAGTGAATGATTTTCATCATTCATAAGCTGTTCAAGAATCTTTACAACTTTTCACAAGAATAATCAGAGCCGGAAGCAAAAGAATCAACCAATCATGCACATATGAACCAAAATACCCACAAGAATACTTGAAACCAAAATATATTAATCTCAAATAATCTAGATCTGAATAAGTCAATATCCTGGGTCACATTGCCCTAATACAAATAAATCCAAGTATCAGATACAATTGTTCAAAAATAAGCAACAAGAAATAATAATAGCAAAATTCAGCACTAATATCTCATCTCACCAACACCATCTGGTACATGCTCTCCAAAATCTACAATTTAACAATTGCAGGAATAGGAAAGAGAAAACAAACTACCATCAATGCAAGTTACGAGCCACTTGTAATGCAGGATACAAGTACATGGGAAAAACTAACTAATAACATGGAATAAGCATAATAATAATGTATAACAACTAGCATGGTAAGTTAAACAAGTACAAGTAGCATGTAACAAGTTTCAAGTGAACAAGGATCATGTAAACAAGTATCAAGTATCAAGTATCATGTAATCATGTATCATGTGTCAAGTATCAAGTCTCATGTATCATGTTCAAGTGTCATGTATCAAGTCTTGTAGTTATTACTATCTTGGTAGCACTTCATGCATTCCGGTTTTTACTACATGGTTTCTACAACAAACAGTTTTGCTTTAGATTTCATAGTAGACCATAGAGGGCAGTGTACTCAGGGACAAGTATCAAGTATCGAGCTCCAAGCTCCAAGCTCCAAGTATCATGTATCATGTATCACATGTCAAGTGGTGCAAGTGGCAAGTACGTGTCTTGCGTGCAAGTGTTAAGTTATCACATGTCAAGTATCATATATCAATTAATCACGTAGGATCAGTGGATCCCCTTCCGAGTACACTTTTCTGAATTATCCACTATTAGATCTTTCCCTTAAACCCTAGCCTGATTATTTATTATTAATGTCAAACAAGCATGTAGGTGTGAAAAACTTATCAAATATAACATGACATGATCATGTAATAAGTTCGAGCTGCAAGATAAACATGTACGGGTGGAAGATAACACTTATAACCAAATTTCTAGTTTAGAACAGCAAGACCATACTGTAGTAAAACTGAGATTCCCGGTGTTATAAAAATAAAAATCTGAATCCGTCAAAAGTTCTAGAAAATAGACTTCCAACCGAATCCAGAGAATATAAATAAGTCATATAGTATTTCACAAAAACATAACTTAAAACTGATTTGAATCCAGAAAATATGTTCAGCCAGAAATCAGAAAATTGTATTCAAGAACAGGAAAACAACATGAAACTCAATAAATAAATCCACAAAAAATCTGGGATATTCCCCTATATGTTTAGTAATAGAAAAACAAATTTCATGATTTTCCAATAAAAATAGGGTAGTCAAGTAAAATCAGAAAACAACAAGTTGCAGTAGTTTTGTAAATCTGAAATTGTAAACACTGCAGTACGAAAATAGTAATATCTCACAAACCATAAATTGAAATCCAAATCTGCTAAAAGTGTAAGAAAATAGATACAGTAGGCTAACTTTCATATTCAAAAATAATTTAGAAACAACAAGTAGAAATAGGTCAAAAATCAAGTTCTTTACTGAACAATAGTAAGATTCTGTATGTGATCTTTATTTGGAAGCATGAAAAGGTTTGTAAAACATCTCAAATAAATCCACCAAAATTCTGGGTAAACCCCAATCAAGTCAAGAAGTAGTGTGCAAAATTTCAGATCAAAATAATAATTTTAACACCATAATAAAAATATATTACTCTTTAGAAATCATAGAAAACAGAATCTGGAAATTTTTCTACACCTCAGTAGTAAAATAGGTATAACTCACAAACCAAAAATCGAATCTGAGATCCGTCAAAAGGGTTAGAAAATAGACAGGATTTTCTACAAATCATGTTCACAAAATATTTTCAAATACTGACCTTAATAAGGTCTAAAACACTGATCAAAACTGAAAAGTCAGCAAAACTGAAAAATATCACATATGCACAAAATCCACTAGTTCACATAGAACTCATCCAAAACACAACCAAACATGAAATGGAGTATACTAGGTGTCCAGCAACATGATATATGGTATTTCACAAGTCCACAACAAGTCTATCACGAATAACACGAACGAACACAATATAACACATGAACAACACACATATATGCAACAAGATGTGGTCAATCCTAGGTTATATCATGTCATGTATGTCGTGAGGCAACTATTGATCAAATCATCACTATAGGGAATATCAATAAGGGAATTCACACACAAATTGTCTCTAGAACCCAACTACACTACAAGCGGTATTTAGTGATTATATATGCAAAGAAATTTGATACAAGTTACTTGCCTTAACCGAAGACAAAAACAATAAAAACCAAGAATAACAGGAACGGATCCCGGGCAACGAACACAACGAGCAACGAACGAATCCCACGAACAAAAACCACAAACTAAGAACCAAGATAACACGTGCAATAGCTGTACACGTGCAACTCAACAAGAGAGAGAGAGAGAGAGTTCGGGAGTGGCTAGCGGTGGCAGCGGCGCTGGCATCGACTGGCATCACTGCTGCTGTTGCTGTCGTCCAGGGCGCGCGACGGAGAGAGCGGAAGAGACGAATAGAGATGGAGAGCTCGGCTTGGGGATGGTCACGATAGGGAATCGGCAAGGGGATGTAGGGGTTCGGTGTGGAATTGGGTTCAGTCGAGGTCGGGGATGAAGGTGCAGTCGGGAGTAATGGTGGAGTAGGGTTTCAGTGAAGTAGGGTTGCAAGAGTTCGGGGTTGCACAGGGTAGAGAGGGGGCTAGGATTTTCGGCAGGGTAGGGAGACAGAGAGAGATAGTTTATATAGTAGATGAGGGGACTTTAGGGTTTTGGCTGCATGGGTTTCGGGTAGGTAATAGAGGGTTTCGGGTTTGAGTATAATAGTAATTGGAGATGGGTTATAGGATCAATAGGATTTGGTTAATCAATTTTGTTTAGGGATAATTATGAGAATCTAGGTTCAAATTGCAAATAGGATTATCAACAATAGGCTAGCCAAAAGAAACCACGATCACCCCAAAACACGAGCAAAAGAAATAGAACAAGAACCCAATAAAAAGCATAAACAATAATCGATCAAGAATGAAACAAAAGATAGACAACCAGGCTCAAAAGAGATCACAATGAAATAAAATGAATATATATTGAAAACTACTCCAATATACGATCCAAGAAATACAAGGAGAGTACAAATACTCAAGAAAGGAAAAATACACCAAAAATATGAAAAACGAAAAATAGGGGTTACACTGGACTCCGAACTTACCATTTAATAAGTCGTAGATGTGACTTGGTAAGATAGAAATGAGCCAAATGCAATAATTTTCAAAAGAAAAAAGCTAAGTTTTATTGAAATAAACTAAGTGGCCGCTTCAATGGGGCGAGCCATTATTACATGCTTTTGGCCGTGTTAGAAGCATATGCCTTATTGAAATTGTAAACCTACTTCTACAATAGGGTGAAGGCCTCTTGGGAGGAGTTTGGTTCTCCCCCCATTGGACCTCCATGGATAAGGTGGAGGACGGCCCCAGGTTCGGAATCTTAGAACTCGTTGGGCCTCTCGGTTCGATTGTTGGCTCCTCTGGGGGAAAGATCCGCCCCGTCTTTTCGGACGAACTTGGCCAGGTGTCCCCGCTATATAAGTTCTTCGATCTCGTCTTTGAGAGCCCGACAATTATTCGTGTCGTGGCTGTGGTCCCTATGGAAGCAGCACCACTTATCCATGTTCTTTTTTTTAGGGGTATTCATTTTACGGGGACCGCGGAGTAGTCCTTCCTTATCCACCTCCATAAGAACTGCTGATATACTTGCATTGAGGGGGGTGAACTTCTCAAAACGAGGAGCTGGGCGGCGCTGGCCATTGTTGTCCCTCTGGAATTTTTGGGACCCTTCTTCACATGTACCCTTCCGTTTGTTCCCGAAAGATGAATCCTCTTGACTGGGGGGGGGGGGGGTTGATAGCTTCTTCCGCTCGGATGTACTTCTCGCTCCTAAGTAGGAGTTCCGGGAAGTCCCGAGGAGGCTTCTTGGCGAGTGATGCCTTCAGGTCGGCGTTAGTGACATTATGCCTGAATGCTGCAGAGGCTACTGATTGGTTGAGGGAATTAATAGACTGGGCTTCGGTAGTAAAGCACCGGACGTAGTTTCTTAGGTGCTCAACCTTTCTTTGGCTAAGTGCTAGCAAAGATGCACTTGTTTTCTCGGCTCTGCGACTGCCCACGAAGTGGGTGAGGAAGAGCTCCTCAAACTGTTCGAAGGAGAAGATGGAGGTCGGGGCGAGTCGTGAGTGCTGTTCTCTTGCGGGCCCCTTCAGCGTGGCTGGGAAGGTTTTGCAAAGGAGCGCATCCGAAGCATAGTGGACCATCATGAGAGTTTTAAAACTCTCGATGTGGTCAGCGGGATCCGACTCCCCGTTGTATGACTCAAAGTGAGGGGGCTTAAAGTTTTCTAGAACCTGGGCTTCCATGATGGTCCGGGAGAATGGAGGCCTGCTCGGGCAAAAATTTCTCACCCGTTGTTCTTCTTCTATGTCCAGTATGCCAAGGCACCTTTCCATCTCGTGGTGACGGGGGTAGACCGAGTCTCCCCTTTGGTCATGTCTTGCTGATCCCCGGAACTCATCCTCATATGGAAGGGGATTGGGAGTGCGGCGGTGATAGCTTGGGGCAGGTTGAGGACTGGGAGCACATTTATCATGGTTAGGAGTAACGTTGAGGGCCCGCAGAATGGCTTCTTGAAAGTCCTGAAATTTCGCCCTTGTGATAGGCGCCTCCCGATCTCGGTGGTTCCCTAGGGCGGGTCGACCGGTCGGAGTGCGGCTCCTCCTCTTACGGCGCTGGGGTGACTCCTACCGTCTTCTAGGAGAGTTCGATCTTCTGCAATCAGGTATACGAGGGGATCAGGCTCTAGGGGACCGAATCGCAGGGCCCCTTTGGTGTTCACGACGGGGGATTCTGTCATGGGTCTGTCTCTCATTCAGGTGGGTCTGAAGGTCTATCCCATGCTTCCGCTTGATAATAATGTGTCGGAGATCCTTCGGCATTGGAGGACTGTGAGAGGCCATGGCGTCGGATAAGGGGTTATGTATCGAGACATGGTCATGATGAGGAGGTTGCCTTAGGCGACTTCGACGGGAGGGTCTCGTGGCAGCCCCTTGAGGCCCAGAAGAGCCTGCTGGGGCTGAGGTTGCCGAGGAAGGGGCTATCCACGCTGTGGTTGCTGGACGGGTTGAGAGAGAGGCTGTCTAGGCTGCGGTTGCTGGACTTGCTAGACTTGCTGGACGGGTTGAGGAATGAACTCCTGAAGCGGAGGAGGAGGAGCGAGGGTGGCTTTGCGGTTGGTGACTGTCACCTTCCCCTTCTTTGGAGGCATAGCTTAAAACTACTTTTGCTGATGAATTAGGGTTGGATTGCTTTTCGTTTCCTACAGATTGTGCCAATCTGTTGCTGCTGATTTTGGTGTAGAAGCAAACAGATGGATTTTTGGATTCTTCGAGGAAACGAATAAGCAAACCTGTTGACTTTCACCGGTGTTTGACTGGTTTCTGTGCTGCTCTGTGAACCTGCAAAAAAGTTTGATACACCGGGATGGATCCCTCCGACGAAACCTCTAACGCTCTTGTTAGTAATCAGGAAGATTATGAAAGAGCTTTATGTGGAAAAAGATTGATTACCTTGTTATGTTGGGGGAGAGGAGTATTTATAGTCGCATTTTAGAGACAGTTTAGAGATAATGATTTATCCCTATGTCCCGGTGTTTTTGGATAAGATGTAGAGTTTAAATCATTTCATAGAGATAACCATGAATTTGAATTATTAATTATCTGAATTTGTTTGTAACGGGTTGCTACTCATACCCAATTGGACAGATCCGTTTTTAGGTTTTTGGGCTTTGAAGAAAGACTTAGTTCCTAATTCGGACCCGTTTGGAGGTGCAATTACCGTTTTACCCCTTAGAGCTTTAAGATTTGTGCCTGATTGAACGGTCTCGATTTGGTTCTATTTTTAGCCATATCAAAGAAAGAGATATATTTGACAAATTAGTATCTTTATTTCAAAATACTAAACTGTGTAAAGTGTGTCAATCCACCCTCACTTCCACCATTGGAGCATCCACAATGGTTTTCTCAAATTTGATAAAATGGAAAAATGACAAATGACAAATTTGACAGGATGTATGCAATGGTTGTTTGCTATAATATGGCAAATTTTGAAAAAAAAAAACTTGAGCAGACAGGACAGGTTGTCCTATCTCATCTAATTTTTTTAATGTTTAAAAGTTATTTAAAGTAGCTAAATTAGTAAATTGTTGATTAATTTAGTGATTAAATAAGTAAATTAGTGATTAATTAACCATAGGAAAGACAATTAATGTGATTAAAGGTGGCATTTGATATGGGCTAGACATGTTGTCCCATCCAAGCAAAATTTTGTTTCAGACGTGACAACATATGTTGTCCGATGATTTTTTTTTTTATTATTTATTTTAATTTTTTGGATGGTACAACGTGTACCATCTGATTGATTTTTAAAAAAATTTCGAAAAATTCCTGACGATACAACTTGTTTTGTCCGATCTATTAAAAAAAGAAAAATATATAGGGATGGAACAACCTATATTTTGAGAATCGTCAAATTTCTCAAAATATGGCAAAAAAGAAAACCGTTGTAGATCACATTTTGCCAAAAAAATGGAAACAATGAGAAAATAGCAAACCAATGTGGATGCTCTTAGAGCATCCACAATGATTTTTGTTATATTTGGCAAAATGGAAAAATGAGAAATGAAAAAATTGAACGTTATTTTCACTGGTCGTTTGCTATAATATGACAAAATGAGAGCGGGCGGGACATGTCCTGTCTCATTTGCTGCGATTTTTTTTTGCTTTTTTTGTTTTTTGGTTTTTTGTTTTTTTTAGACGGAACATGTTGTTTCGTCCCGCATTTATTTTATTTTACTTTAGTAGAAGATTATATGATTAATTACTATTATATTAGTTGGTAGTGAATTAATTATTTGTTAAATTAATACTAAACCATGATTAAAACATTAAACTAAGTGATTAAGAAATTAAATTAACATTAAACCTTCATTAACAAAATTTCTCTCTTCAAACAGGGCATGTTGTCCCGCCTTTGGCATTTTGGGTGTCGGACGGGACAACATGTTCCGTTCGATGCCTCTTTATTGATTTTTTTTTTGAAAATTTTTACGGACGGAACATGTTGTTCCATCCGATAGTTTTTAAAAAAAAAATTAAAATATGGGACGATACAACTTGTATCGCCAATTGAACAAAAAAAGGAAAATAGGGACAGAACAACATGTTTTGTCCCCTCCTCTATATTTTGAGAATCCTTAAATTGTTTCCCAAATATGAGACGTTAATGTTCCCACTTTCTAAAAATATGGCAATATAGCAAACCGTCGTGGATCACATTTTGCAAAAAAATAGCAAAAATGAGAAAAATAGCAAACCATTGTGGATGCTCTTATGCACATGAATTGTATATATGTATGATCAAGATCGACTTCAACATCAAGCAAATTAACCACTGGACATCAATGAAAACTAATAACCAAATAACATTTCCCACAGACGAACCAAACCAATCAACAAACCATACTCCATAACAATCTAAAACCAACCAAACCAACCAAACAACTGAAAACCCTAATCACTTACTGGATCATGACCATTTCATTCGTTTTCGAAGTGTTTTCTTTCTTTCATCTCACTGTAGAAAGAGAAGCAGTTCTTTCAAATTCTTTTATTTTTTACCATGTTAAGTTGTGCGATATGTCATGTTTCCTTTCTATATTTACATAATCATCTCATTTTTTATATATCTTTTTTCCTTATAGCCAAGGACCTTAGAAGAAATACATTAAACCAAAAAAAGAAAAAAATGAGGTTCTTTCATTCATGAAAAACAGAGTACCATTTACCTGGTCTCTAGTTCACAACATTGTTCTTCTATAGAAATCCTTGAGCATAGAAAAAGGAATCGAGAGACCTGAAGTTTCATCATGATATCTGTGGTCCTTGGATTAACTTGACTGTCCTCAATTAACTAATATCATGAATTTTATTTACAGTCAGTTGTAGATGACTGTGTAACTTTTATTAGTTTAGTACATATATACTTAACTGATACTAATATGATCTTGGGGGATGTTTAAGTACTTCTATAGGGCTACTATTTCTATGCGTTGGCAGTTTGGCTTCAAACAATCAAGAACCGAAACCCCCAAATCAAAATTGAATTATGAGAAGGAAATTTTCACCATCTAAAGATATCGATCCGGACCGTGTCATTGTTAAGTGTGAAGGTCGCATTGGTGCTCCCCTCCCCCTTGTTCATCACCATCCCCAATTAATCTACATAAAACCAAATACAGGGTTAGAATTACGGTTAGGATTTATAATAAAAAACACAACTTTATGCAAGAATCTTACGTTGGTAGCTTCGATGTCGTCAACGATGAGGTTGGACTTGTCGTCGGTGGCACCGAACACTTCAATTATCTTATGAATTCTTTCTGGTGGAAATCAAACAAAAAATGACTACATGTAAATATCTAAATCCATGCTTTGTTACAATAGCATTGTTGCATTCCCAAAACCCAAACCCTCATTGAAAATAAACTCCAAACAATTGCAAAAAGAAAAAAAATAAGATAACTGAAATCGAGTGCTACTCACATAGAAGGAGTTATCTCATTTCCCCAAACTGATATCGATAAACCGATGCAAAGCATCAATCCTCACAGATTCCTCATTCTGCACCTGATCTGCAACTGAAGAAGAAGACAACGATGAGGATAACATCACTGAAAGTTCATTTCGGTGGAGATAAGGGGATTTTGGACAGAATCAGAAGGAAAGTCGTCGAGTTTGAGTGTGCAATTTGTAGGATATGGGAGAGAAAAAAGCGGCAACAGAAGGGAATTTAGGGGATTTGGGAGAGGAAGAGATGGGGGTAGTGGGTTTTTGGTTTCTTTTCTTTTGTTTTTTTAATAAACATATATGTTTTGCACGTGTTAAGTTAAATGAGTATTCCTACTTTTGCTCTTCTTTCTCTTTTACAAAATAGAGAAGTAAGAGAGGGGGTAGACCTATTAGTATAGTATATCTATACTACTACTTAAAGGCCATAGAAACAAGAATTCTACCCTCTTTGGATCCCCACTCTAACCCTGGGTTTTTTGAACATTTACGGAACTGCCATCCTTCTACTCCATCCGATTCAGAATTAGCGGTCCAGATCGTCTCACAATTGACGTAGCAATATTTACACCCTCTCTTTTTCAGCCGCGCTCTCTTTGCTGCTGGGTTTTATTGCTCTAATAAGTTAGAAATGTTGGGCGTGAATATATCACTTCATCCCTTTCCCCAAAACCGCTGCCTCTTTCTTTTTTTTCTTTTCTTTTCGATTCTTCCATTAGACGGCCACTGGGTTAGCCTTCGCCTGGAGCTCCGACGACACTCGATCTGTTGTGCATCCTCCACTTCAACCTATCCTAAACCATCCTATAAAATAGCAAGGTTATACTTTCCCTCTTTTCAATTTCGTGTAGGGTTAGGGTTTTGGTTCTCGAATTTGGGGATCCGATTAGGTCTTTCATGGGGCATCTCTTTTGGGCTGTAATCGTTGATTTTTGTTTTTGATCCTCTCTTTTTTTCTGTGTTTTTCTCCTCCAGATTTAGGGTTAGGGTTTGGGTGCTTGGATTTGGAGGTCACAAAGAAGACGAAGAGAGTTACAGGGTTTGGGGGGGGGAGGGGTGGAAATGGCAGGGAGTGAGAAGAAATGAGGTGGATTGTGGGTTTGAATGCTAAAAATCCACTTCGAAGATTGGAGAGTTGGTGGATGCAGGTTTGCGCATTTTTGGGTGGTTTCGCGATCTGATTGTTTCCAGTTTTTATCGATAGTTTTGAAAATGAAGAAGGTACTTATGGTGACGGTTCTTTTGATGAGTTTAAGTTGAGTTCATTCAAGCTTAAATGAGGTGGAGGGGATTTCTTTATTATGTTTATTATTTTGGTGATGCAGGCAAAGGATATTCATTCAAAAGGTTAAATCTCTCCACTAGCTTACTTCTCTATTTTTCTTGAATTAAGAAATATAAATAAAATAAATAATAATTGTAACTTCATATTTTAATAATAGGAGGATCAAGAGATAAGAAAATGAGGTCTGATGGTTCAATCTCTGCACATAATTTTGCGCTAGCCTTGAGCGATTTGCTGTGAGTGCGCCCAAAAAATTTGTCAGGCCTATATTTGATATTGCTGGCCTAACCTTTTCATCTCGTTGTCAACAAGAAGCAAGGAAGAGCGATCACAAATAGGTAAGATACTGTTAGGATTTGGGTTCTCAAAGTTGATGGAGGTGTAAACTGAATGGTTGTAGATGGTAGTTGTTTTTTTTCTTCTTGCAAATATGCTGAATCTATTTGCATACTAAAATTTTGTTCCATATATGGCTTCCATATGGAATAACAGCTTTTTGAAAGGGATAAAAGCTTTGGGTAGAAGCCATTTATGGGAACTTTTTCTCATTAATATATGGAATGTGTTTGGAAGCCATGTATGCTGTTGATTCTAGAAGGTTTAGTAACATTTGCAGACATGTTCTCCACAAATGAATATTATACCAATTTTGACAAGTTATGCAATCACATTACAGCTGCACATATTTCCTTTTAAACCTTTTCTTTTAAAAAGAGTATTTCTGATTGCAGAAGCACAAGGACATTGAGGTAATCAAAAGTTGAAAGGCACTTTCTAGGAACCGTGTTTTCTCCTTACATGCGTTCATGCTGCTTTGTTTCCATTTTCTTTTTCATCTTCTTGAGTTTAAGCTTCTAACTATATAAATTCCATGGTTGTTAAAAATATGAAAATAAATTGAGGGTATATTTTTTTTTATAACTTTTTAGTAGAGCTTTAAGGTAGTATTATGCACTTTGGGTTTATCGGAATTTAAATCCAATTGGAAATAGCTCAAACTAAGTCTTAAAATTTTCAATCTACTAACTATAAACTAATTATACTTTGACATGCATTTTGTCATATATAATGGAAGGATTTTTATGATATATAATGGAAGAAAGTTGACCTCCCATCTTCTTTGAAAACACTATGGAAATAGCATAGTAATCTCTATGGATGTGGTAAGACTTTCATGTCGTTTATTTTTCATCACCTACTTAATTAAATATGTGTAATTCACTTTCTCAAATTAAACTTTGCAAAATTCATAATATTGGTCTTTTAACACACGTTTGTCATAAAACTTAAACATGATTTCTCCACATAATCTTGCTGGGAATCTTTTTTTGCCATATTAATCAATCACCACCTAAGGTTTCATTCATATGGTTAAAAACAATTCTAACAAAATAGGGTGGTAATTATCCCAAGAGTTCGGAATTTACACGTGCAATTCACTCTATTTTGACCATCTTATCCTCTAAAGTTAATCCATGATTGAAAACTTTGCTTTTCTGATTTTATTGTATTGCTCTATATTTGTTCAGTGTATATAGTTGTTTTGTCTATATACGAGGCTTACAATTGTAGTAGATATTTAACTTCGTACTGATAGAAAGTTCTTTAATCACCATTCATTGTTTACAATTCTTGCTTGTTTACATTATAATTTTGGCAACTTGAATTCCATACTATGTCTGATGAAGTTGTTATGATTGAATGAATTATTCATTTTTTCCATTCTTAAAAAATGACAATGATGGCAACATGTCTAAAAAGTTTGAATGATCTGAGTTTGTGGGTTTATTTATATAGTATTGATAATTAAATTGATTATTTTTATGGTATGATGTATACTTGCAAATTATTTAAGTTTATATATATATATATATATATATATATATATATATATATATATATATATAGGGAAAGGCTCCGTTGCACACTACTTTTGGTGCTCACCGCGTGAACACTACGTCTTCGGGCGTTCAAATCGAAAATCCGAACCGTTCACATTGATCTACACATCTAAATTAGTCTAAATATGTAAAATCAAATCATTTGAAATTCATTTGCCCATTCATTGAAGTGTTACAAAATTGTATGGCTGGAATTCATTGTTTTTATAGTCGCGTGATGGATGGGCAAATGAATTTCAAATGATTTGATTTTACATATTTAGACTAATTTAGATGTGTAGATCAATGTGAACGGTTCGGATTTTCGATTTGAACGCCCGAAGACGTAGTGTTCACGCGGTGAGCACCAAGGTAGTGTGCAACGGAGCCTTTTCCTATATATATATATATATATATGAATTGGATAGTCCAAATTGTTTACCTCACAAAAAGGAATCTAGCTCAGCATCTTATATTATCAATACTCTCTCTGTATATATCTATAGGCAGGGTCTGTAGGTTTATATATCTATAGGTTTATATATCTATAGGTAGGGTCTGTAAGTAAGTTTATTTTAATGAGATACATATGCATATTTAACTCCCTTAAAATTATGTCGGATGAATCAGTTGCAACAAAAAATGTTTCGATATAATATTTTTAGATATGTAGAGCAAACGAACACATTGATGAAGCAAACCAAAATAGGGCATTTAGCAATGCTTTCTAGACTTTATTCTTGTAATTTCATCCATTCACTGTTATATAAATTGAATGTCATGGATAGATCTACATTATGAGTGGATATATATTTTAGTAGTGCTATGGTCACAACTTCTGCGCACTTGCACTCAACATGATTTGATACAATTCCCACTACATTGCATGGATTCTAGTAATATAAGGGTGGGTAAGGAGTGTGACATATCAAGTTGTGGAGTGAAGTTTGTGCTCACATCATTACATTGTATATTTTGCAGGTGTAATATATTCTGTGTTATGTAGTTACAGTTCATTTTAGGACTATAGTTGTTATAGGTATTAGTACCTTAGTGTTTGTTTTAGTGTTTACTTATTTTAACATCATGCAATTGTTACTCAGATTCTTTTGTATGGATACATGCATTCGAATTGATGTGATAAGTAAATGTTTACGAGCGTTCCAGTATGAGTTGTAAATGTCGTCGGTTTTATGAGGCTTGACTCAATCTGTGAGTGTCAATATGATTCTACATTGGCTCTTAGTCCTCTATTTGGTTGATAAGCTGGGTGTTGTATGAAAATTAAGAAAGGATTTATGAGAACCAAGAAATGTGCAAAAGCTTAGAAGTCGCCTTGGTTTCCATGCTCAATATGCAGGGCTATGCTGTGGAAATACCTGCAAGCTTTTGATTTCATTTTTCCAATGTTTTTACCAAATTTTTGCCAGTTATGTTTTTCGATTCTTATTGTAATCACTTCGTATAATAATAAAACTTTCAGTCACTTTTTTGACTTTTTTTGTTCAACATTAAATTTCATTTTACCAAATTGGAATATTCTACTGGTTGACTATCAAACACCCAATGAAAGCCATGAACTTTGTTTGGGGGATTGTTTTTGTTGTCATGTAGAATTATGTATCTTGCATGTCGTTGTTGTGTACCTATACTTCCACAGATATGGTTTTGCAAGTAGTTTGTATATCTATAAAGGTCATGCCATAATCTATGCTCAGCTTGCAAGGAAGGTATATAGATATGCAGAGCATATGCAGAGCTTTTTGGTCATGTTTGGCACCAATTCTATTGCAAGGAATGTTAGTTTTACTCATAATGGTTATGGTAATTGCTCAAACACTGATACCCCTCAATAACATGTACAACTAAGAGCAAAACCGAGCAAACAAGAATCTACCTATTTTATCAGCAAGCAAGACAACTTCTAGGCATACCATCAGAGCATGTGATGACCTTTACCTCGTGGTAATTAATTACATTTATTTGTTTTATTTTATTTTCAAAGTTATGATATTTTTCTATTGAAACATGGCAGATTTTTTGGCTGAGGGTTGGTGGCATATAATAGATTACAACTTTGAATGAGCTTACCCCTAATAGAAACTTGAATTCTGCAGTGATTTTTAGTTATCAAGTATTTCTTTCCTTTTCCCAAATGCTTTTGTCCAATTTTTTAATTGCCTTCTGTATAACTTTGAGATGAAAGTTCACTCCCATTTCTCTTTCCAGTGCATCACATGTGCATATAGTAGTCATTTATTTATGGAATCTAAAATTACTTACTACGTATGGATATAGAACTATAGCAATATTGCACTCTTATGCGGATACAAATTTATGAGAGTATTGCAAAAAGTTTTCAAAAAAGTACATAAAAATGTTTTCATTGATGAGATTTCATTTTCTTTTTTTCCCAGCTATTCTATATAATTTCATTTGCTTCTTTTGCGTATCTTAGGAGGATGGTTCCTTTTACTTCTTTTGTTGGTTTATTTTTATCCATAGTTGTAATGCATTCTTTTGAGGATGGTTCCAGTTATGCCTTCTTTGCATTTGTATTTGCTTTAATGCCCATTTGTCTTATAATTTGAATGGTGTGGACATCATTTTTCAGATTGATTTTCCTAAAAATTATTGGCAGTGTAGTACCCCATATTTTTAAATACTATTTTTGAGATTTGAAAATGAACTAAAATGGTTTTGGTGATTTAATAAATGTTCATTTAAGAATTTTATCTTTTACACGTGCAAAACACGTGCGAATGTTGTCTTTGAAAGCTTAAAACCAAAAATTATTTTGGGAAAACTCATTATTTATTATTTTATATTATTTCTGATTTTTTAAGGTTTTTCTGATAATTATTGGACTTATTTGCAAATATTTCAAAAAGAAGGACTTTTGTGCAAAATTACCAAATGGGGGTGAAAACTCTAGATTTTTTGGATTTTTAGGCTGGATATAATGCCTAGTAAAGTTTACCTTTTGTTTCAACATATTCGAATTATTTTACAAGTTTTGATAAAAGATGATCTTTTCACAAAATTGCTATTTTAAGGGATGAAAGTGCAAAACTGTTTTCCTGGATTTTCCTACAGTGCCGGCTGATGCTGGAGGGGATCTTTTTGATTTTTGAATTGATTAAATTGGTTTTTAAATAGTATTCTAATGAAGGGATATATTTATGTAAAGGTATGTTATAAAAGGAGTACTTTGCAAAATATCTTCTGGAACGCTAAGAACTTAAATCCCGGACTATATATGTAACGCCCCGAATCCCAAATACACTGAATTCGAGATGTTCTACAGGATCTTTTCGCTTTCTATAGTACAATTTTACAAGGAAATTTAAACTTTTCTCTTTACATCAGAGTTTACATCAATATTACACTTTACACTGCACAGCGGAAGTAAACTTTACAACAATGTTTGAATGTACAAAAACATTGAAAAATCTTTAAGCATTTGTTCCTCTTTAATCTGTATCAAGCCATTTATGTAACGCCCCGAATCCCAAATACACTGAATTCGAGATGTTCTACAGGATCTTTTCACTTCCTTTAGTACAATTTTACAAGGAAATTTAAACTTTTCCCTTTACATCAGAGTTTACATCAATATTACACTTTACATTGCACAGCGGAAGTAAAATTTTACAACAGTAAAAATAAATATACAACAACATGGAGTAATCTTTAAGCAGTTGTTCTTCTTTAATCTTTATCAAGCCATTTACCTGCATATAAGACTGTGGGTACGTCAGTTTATTCAACCTGACGATCATTATACACGGCCATCCTCTCTATGTCGGAAATAGTATAACTTATTTTCCATATTTAGCAAACACAAACTTATCACATATCAAACTAAAGGGACTACCCTATTGATGTCGTGTTGTGATTGTGCACTTAGTCCTTAATGCATTTATTTATATTATATGACACTAATGCGCACTTGTTCGAATTCTATGCATCCCATATTACATAGGTCCGAGGACAAGCCCTTAATCGTTCTTTATTTTTGTAGGGTTCAATCCCTCCCCATGACTTAATCTACTACTGTAATTACGGTAGGTATCCTAGATGATCTATGAGTGCAAGCACGTGTACAGAAAACCTAGAGGAGAATCCCACGTCATGTCACGACTCATCGTGAAGAACCTGTGGCAATTCAGCCTCCTTCATGGCACATGATCCTCATGCAGTTACCAAACATCCCACAAGCGTCACCACCGGGACGGTACCCTGGAGCAGTATCCACGTCATGTCACGACGCATCGTGAAGACAGCCTGTGAAGTACTCTCACGCCACCAATCCGATGACCCTCATACTCTGTGTTTTTCTCCTACTTTCATCACATCTCCACTATGTACTAATCCTTAGTTTTTATTAAAATCTTGAACATGAATCAAAGCTCTAGAGTTAGCCTCTCCACTAAACCGGATTTATTCATTCATTTCAACATGACCAACCTTGGTCTTTCTTTTCAATTTTCATTTTCAAATGCCGGAGGAGACTTAGCTACTCTTTTTGGTTTCAATTTTCAATTCACAATTTCTAAAATGAGCATTTCCAATTCATAAATTTCCATGTTGAGTCATCACACTCAAAATTATATTTCTTTCCAATCATGATTTCTAATTCGTTCAAATAGTCTATAACTATACATGAATTTTAATTATTCATCATGAAACTCATGAATTGTTATTTTTTTCACATTAAAAACCCACATCACTAGTATTCAATCAAGATGGATATTCACACATCATAATTTGTCGCACTATTCTTCAACGAGAATAATTCACATTTCATAGTTGTCACATTATTCTCAAAATGAGAAATACTTTACATCACTAACGAATATTCATAATTCACATTTTTCACACTATTCTCGAATGAGAACAATTCACATCCATCACATAATAAAAGACTCATTCTTTACCACAATAATCTTCTAATTCTTCATTTCAAACTCTTTTTGCAAGGTATAATTTTCACAAAGTATACACATAGAACCATAGTTCTATTTATGCATTTTATTCTCAAATCATAGTCTATTTCATGCAAATAATTCCCAAAATCATTTTTATGAAGTCCCATATAATTTTAGAAGAATAACCATATTTTTTTCATAAATTTTGGACAATTAAAACCCCAAAAAAATAATTTTTTCAATCTTGCCGAGGGCAAGATTCGAACCCAGTACCCCAGAGAACACAGCCAACCGCACAAGCCACTAGGCAGCATGTGCTAAGCGGTATAAAGGGAAAGCCGAGGGTATTTAAGGCTCTCGATCGCTGATTCTTGTTTTTAAAAAATTACATGAAACAATATAGTGCCGCAAGGATTCGAACCGGTCACCACAAGGAACCCAACCGCGCACTATGACCACTTGAGCTACAAGCTCAGGTTGTCACTAGTATAATTCCAATTTCATTTAACCCATACTCTCTGTTATTTAGAACATTTCGACGTTCAACAAAGTTGCATATCACATTGTTCTTACTAATATACTGAAAAAATCCGAATTAATCATTTTCCATCATGAATTTTATTCCAGTATATGAAAATAATTTCTTAAATAATTAGACATAATTTCCTCCATAATTGACACATTTCTACCATACAATTTGGTTAATGTGACATACTACTAATACAACTTTTTTTTGACATTATAATTTCATCAATCTCTATAATAATTCTCTACTCTTATTCATTTTCCAAACATAAGAATTCCACTTAATTTATTCGCTACCACGCCATACAAGGTTTCCAATTTAGCACAAAAAGTGACGCAATCAATGTACTAGCTTTTGCACATAATTTTTCATGCTATTAACAAATGTTCCTTCTCATAATTTATAGCCACATTCATATTGCACACAACTTAAATTTTACTAATAACAACACACATAACTTGCATATCAATAAGTTAATCAATTAGAGATCATCTTTTCAATTAAAATGTGCATTCTTATTAGTCATTTTCATGCATTATTTTGATAATTTAAGCTAGCATGCATTCCTATGTTAGAAATAGGAAAATTTACCCACCTTGTTGAAGAAAAGAACAATTAGAAAACTCCTAGACGAATGTCCTTGCAACGAGATGCTCCTCCGCCTTGAATGCCGCACTCGAGCCTCCAAAAGCACCAAAACCGGGAGCTCCTTCCCTTTGAATGCCGGCCTCTTCTCCTTTTGTAGTTGCAAGCACCACTCCCACAAACAACTCAATCTTTTATCTCACAAAAATTACTACTAAATAATATAATAGAACTATAGGTTTGGAAGAGTTTATTTGCACAAGAAGAACTAGCCATGGGAGGGGGTATTTATACTAAAAATCAAGGGAAATAGATGGCTAGGATTAAAGTAGGAGTTAGGAACAAATGGTGGAGATTTAATGAGTTACACAAACTACCCATGATGAGTAACCACCACACCATGATCCCCATCCAAAATTTGAGTTTCCCTCCAAGGAATGCAACCGGCCATGCTTGGAAAAAGTGCATATTGCACGTGTACATGTAGTGCACGTGCATGCAACTAGGCCCAAAAATTGTACATTTAATTTTTGTATAAAAATAAAATTGTCTTTAAATTGTATTCTACATGACAAGTTGCATAAAAATAGTCCATGGACTTTAGTTTATGGGCCAAAATAGTTATTTTAAAATAAAATAAATAAATTACATTTTGGGCTTAAAGAAAAAGGCTTTTTATCTAATTAAAATAAGGCTTTTGTATCAAATAATTAAAAGCACATATTAAAATATCTTTACTCATCTTGATGAAAATATTAACCAAAATATTGCACGTGCACACTACGTGCAAAATAAATAATTTTTCATTAAATGAAAAATCAGGGCATTACAACACTCCCTCCTTAGAATAGTTCCGTCCCCGAAACTACAGCCAAGAGCGAGAAAACAAACACTCACAACAAGAACAAAAAGATACAAAAATACAATCAAGCAAAAAGCTCAGGATAGTCCTTCAACATCCTCTCCTCAGACTCCCAAGTAGCCTCTTCAACCAAATGGTTTCTCCAGACTACCTTGACCATCGGTATCGTCTTATTCCTCAAGACTTTCTCTCGACGATCAACCATCTCGACAGGAGACTCGATGTAATTCAGATCCAACTGCAAACCTTCTGGCACTTCAGGCAAATGATGACTCGGATCTGGAATATAACCTCTCAGCATAGACACATTGTAATACCCCAGATCAGTCGACTGGTACTACCAGCAGTCGACTGATAGAGGACAGTCGACTGGTACTGCCAGCAGTCGACTGGTCTGTGAGATTTGTGAGTAGAATTGTGAAAGATAGTCCCATATCGGGAATTTGTGAGGATAATCAGAGTATAAATACTATTGCCGAGGATCAAGAGTCACCAATTCGGTTAACCACCTTTTGAGAGGCAGCCTGTGGTGGGCAGTGGAACTACATAGTATTTATAATTTGTCTGAGCATTGGGGCGGGGCGTTACAAATGGTATCAGAGCCGACTTTCGACACCGGATGTAGTAGAGGTCTATATGATCTGCGGTGCTGGGAGTCATTAAGCTCCGAGGTCGGTGTTGAGTGTGGTACCCGATCTGCGGTGTGGTGAATGATTGATGGCCGGGATCGAGGACTATACTACATCGGCTAGAAAGGGCGGTCTTACACTGAGGTGTGCCCTGTGCTCAGCGAGGACGCTGATTCCTAAGGGGGGGTGTATGTAATACCCCAGATCAGTCGACTGGTACTACCAGCAGTCGACTGATAGAGGACAGTCGACTGGTACTGCCAGCAGTCGACTGGTCCGTGAGATTTGTGAGTAGAATTGTGAAAGATAGTTCCATATCGGGAATTTGTGAGGATAATCAGAGTATAAATACTATTGCCGAGGATCAAGAGTCACCAATTCGGTTAACCACCTTTTGAGAGGCAGCCTGTGGTGGGCAGTGGAACTACATAGTATTTATAATTTGTCTGAGCATTGGGGCGGGGCGTTACACACATGGAAGACATTGTGCACCTGAGATAACTCCTCCGGTAACTCAAGCCGGTAAGCAGTTTTCCCGATCCTTTTCAATATCTTGTACGGGCCTATAAATCTCGGGGCTAATTTCCTGCCTTTGCCAAATCGAACCACACCTTTACTGGGTGATACTTTCAGAAAGACGAAGTCACCAACCTCAAACTCAAGGTCCCTTCTCCGGTTGTCTGCATAGCTTTTCTGCATGCTCTGAGCTTCTACCAACCTTTTCCTGATCAGAACAATCTTCTCAGAGGTTTGCTGTACAAGCTCAGGACCAAACAACTGATGCTCCCCAACTTCAAACCAACAAACAGGTGTCCTGCACTTCCTGCCATACAGAGCTTCGTACGACGCCATCCCGATGCTAGTCTGAAAACTGTTGTTGTAGGCAAACTCTACCAAAGTTAAATGCCTTTTCCAACTGCCTCCAAAGTCTAGTATACAACACCGAAGCATATCCTCAAGAATACGGTTGACTCTCTCGGTCTGCCCATCGGTTTGCGGATGCAAAGAAGTGCTGAAATCTGTCTTGGTACCCAAAGCTGTCTGAAGTCTCCTCCAGAAATGCGAAGTAAACCGCGCATCTCGATCAGACACAATAGTTGACGGAACACCATGAAGTCGGACAATCTCACCAACATACAACTTAGCTAACTTGTCCATCGAAGCAGTGAGTTTCATCACCAGAAAGTGAGCGGACTTGGTTAGTCGATCGACTATAACCCAAATTGCATCATTGCCTTTAGGACTCTTAGGCAATCCCGTAATGAAATCCATACTGATGTTATCCCACTTCCATTTCGGAATAGGTAACGGCTATAATAGACCTCCGGGTCTCTGATTTTCGGCTTTGACTTGCTGACAAACCTCACATTTCGCCACAAATTCAGCCACATCCCGCTTCAAACCTGACCATCAGAAATGCTGTTTGATGTCTTTGTACATCTTAGTACTCCCAGGATGTACCGACAAAAGAGTAGCATGCGCCTCCTGAAGAATACTCTCTTTCAGGTCCGCCTGATTTGGAACACACAGCCTATCTCCGAACCACAGCACTCCATCCCTGATTTGAAATCCGGGCAACCTACTAGCACCAACCTGCTCCTTCATCTCCAAGATATCAACATCACCCTCCTGACTTGCAATGATCCTTCCATTCAAAGTAGGCTGAAGCCTCAACTGAGCTAAAGATGCTCCCAATCCTTGCAAGACAATCTCAATACCTGCTCGATCCAATTCCTCAATCAGATGCTTCTGAGTCGTAATCAAACTGGTTAAGCTGCTCTTGCGACTAAGTACATCGGCAACAACATTAGCCTTCCCTGGATGATACTTGATCTCAGGTCGCATGTCCTCAAGTACTTCCAACCATCTTCGCTGCCTCAAATTCAGATCCCTCTGCTGATATATATACTTCAAGCTCTTGTGGTCCGTGTACATGTTCAACTTCTCACCGTACACGTAGTGCCTCCATTGCTTCAGGGCAAAGATAATCGCAGCCAACTCCAGATCATGAGTCGGACAATTCTTCTCATGCGGTCGTAGTTGCCTAGACCCATAAGCGATTACTCTTCCTTCTTGCATTAAGACACAACCAAGCCCACGATGTGAAGCATCACTATAAACATCATACTCAACACCTGCTCTAGGCAAAGCCAAAATAGGTGCAGTAGTCAGTTTCTCTTTCAACTCATGAAAGCTCGCCTCACATTGCTCAGTCCACTTGAAGTTCACATTCTTCTTGGTCAGTCCAGTAAGCGGCACGGCTATCTGAGCATAACCTTGAATGAATCTCCTGTAGTATCCAGTCATCCCAAGAAAACTTCTGACTTCATTCACTGTAGTAGGCCTAGCCCAATCTCTCACTGCCTCTATCTTCTGAGGGTCAGTTGCCACTCCCTCCTTAGAAAGGATGTGACCTAGGAATGCCACTTCAGAAATGCCACTTCAGATTTCTAGAAATCGCACTTGGATAACTTGGCATACAACTTCTGCTCTTCCAGCTTCTTCAACACTGCTGCCAGATGCTCTGTGTGCTCCTCCTCTGACTTGGAGTACACGAGGATATCGTCGATAAACACCACAACGAAAGAATCAATGAACGGCCTCAGAACTCTGTTCATCAAATCCATGAAGATTGCGGGTGCATTCGTCACTCCAAATGGCATAACTAAGAATTCGTAATGCCCATGTTGAGTTCTAAATGCAGTTTTGTGCACATCTTCAGCTTTCACTCGAACTTGGTGATATCCTGATCGAAGATCTATTTTGGAGAATACAGCTGCTCCTTGTAGACGATCGAACAAATCATCAATTCGAGGAATCGGATACTTATTCTGAGCAGTGACCTTATTCAGCTCTCGGTAATCGATACACATCCTCATCGATCCATCCTTCTTCTTTACCAAAAGCACTAGTGCTCCCCAAGGTGACGCACTAGGTTGAATAAAGCCTTTCTCCAACAGTTCCTCAATCTGCCATTTCACATCATCCTGTTCCACTGGAGCCATCCTATACGGTGCCTTAGAAATGGGTGCACTTCCCGGTTGAACAGTGATGCTGAACTCTACATCACGATGCGGGGGTAACCCAGGAAAATATTCCAAGAACACAGTCAGATAGTCCCGAACCACAGGAATCCCTTGCACTTCCACAAGAGTCTCTTCCTTGCGGATAGATGCCACCAGCTTATAATATTTCTTCTTCCCTTGGAAAGTGACTTCAGGTCCACCTGGAGTCTTCACTATTACCGTCTTGGTCTGGCACTCGATGCTTGCACTGTACACCGACATCCAATCAATGCCAATGATAACATCGACTCCTAAGATAGTCAGCTCGATCAGATCAATGCCAAAGATTCGATCTCCGATTACAATCTCGCAATCTGCATAATACCGATCAGTGGTTAAAGTTTCCCCTGATGGAGTAGCTACTGCCAAGATCTTGCCTGGAAAAATCTTCGGTTCAACTCCCAACACTTTAGCAAATTTAGGAGACACAAAAGTATGAGAGGATCTAGTATCGAACAACACAACAGCTTTCATTCCATTAAGATAATGTTTGCCTGTGATGACATGATCTACTTCATCAGCATCAGCTTCTGTCAAGGCAAATACTTGCCCTGGTTGGTACGATCTCTTCCCAATCTGCTGAGTTGATCCCCCACGGATGACATTTCGCGGCTTGGAGCATTGAGACATGAAATGTCCCGTTTCACCACAGTTGAAGCAAGTCACCGCAGGAGGTCTCACCACATTGTTCCCAGGTCCTCCAGCCACACTAATAGCGTTCGTCCCTGTCGGTTTGAACCTTTGTGCAGATGGTTGCCCCTTGAAACTCCCAGAATTGGCGGGCCTCTTTCCAGACTGGCAGTTGTTCCTCCGGTTCTGAACAACATGAAACTGCTCCATGTCTGCTTCCGTCACTGCTGCTCTCTTGACCAACTTGTCGAATCTCCTGATACCAAGAGGTATCATCCGGGACCTCAAGCTTGGCCTCAATCCATGCTCGAACTTACGAGCCTTCTTAGCTTCATCCATCACTAGTTCCGAAGCATACCTAGAGAGCTGAGTAAACTTGGTCTCGTACTCTCTCACCGACATGCTGCCTTGCTGTAGTGATAGAAACTCCATAGCCTTCTTCTCTTGAACATCGGAGGGGAAATAGTGACTGCGGAATTCTTCCAGAAATTTCTTCCAGCCAAGCACTATGCCTCCCATTGTCCTCTTCATCGACTGCCACCAAACAGCCGCGTCCTTCTCAAATTGCAGAGTCGCCAACTTTACCTTACTGCCTTCAGGGGTCTCCAGCACTTCAAAGATTGTCTCCACTTGACGAATCCAGTTGTCAGCCGCATCAGGGTCTGACTTTCCCTCGAATACAGGTGGTTTCATTCGTTTGAACGATTCCACCAGTTTAATCGCTTCGGGCACCAAATTTGCAGACCCCCTTCCTTGGTTCTGATTCATAGTCACGGCGTTGAGCGTCTGATAGACCCTCACAAGTTCCGTTTCCAGTTCCAATCCTCCCCGTTTCTAGCTCCTCTTCTAGCCATATTCTGATGCAAAAGATCCATTAAATTCGAAGTATAAGACAAGAATTTTAAATCAACTTGCATTTCATTGAATTCCAAATTTTTTACATTCGAATTGAAAAATATTTCTTGACATCAGAATGAAAGATAGTAGAAGCTATAACAGTCTATCTCCTACGGTTCCTCTTCGCTTCTCTAAGTTCTCCCTGTAGTTCATCAACTTCATCCTTCAGCACATCTGTCAAATTCTTCCTCTTCTCGAGTTCCCATATCCGATGACTGAGAACAGAATAGTCATCCTTTCGCTTTGCCAGCTGAGCCTCCAATAATCCGACTCTCTCTCGCAGTGTTTCTACCTGTCTCTGAAGAGAAGTCACAAGACTCTGTAACGTCCCGAATCCCAAATACACTGAATTCGAGATGTTCTACAGGATCTTTTCACTTCCTTTAGTACAATTTTACAAGGAAATTTAAACTTTTCTCTTTACATCAGAGTTTACATCAATATTACACTTTATATTGCACAGCGGAAGTAAAATTTTACAACAGTGAAAATAAATATACAACAACATGGAGTAATCTTTAAGCAGTTGTTCTTCTTTAATCTTTATCAAGCCATTTACCTGCATATAAGACTGTGGGTACGTCAGTTTATTCAACCAACGATCATTATACACGGCCATCCTCTCTATGCCGGAAATAATATAACTTATTTTCCATATTTAGCAAACACAAACTTGTCACATATCAAACTAAAGGGACTACCTTATTGATGTCGTGTTGTGATTGTGCACTTAGTCCTTAATGCATTTATTTATATTACATGACACTAATGCGCAGTTGTTCGGATTCTATGCATCCCATACTACATAGGTCCGAGGGCAAGCCCTTAATCGTTTTTCATCTTTGTAGGGTTCAATCCCTCGCCATGACTTAATCTACTACTGTAATTACGGTAGGTATCCTAGATGATCTATGAGTGCAAGCACGTGTACAGAAAACCTGGAGGGGAATCCTACGTCATGTCACGACTCATCGTGAAGAACCTGTGGCAATTTAGCCTCCTTCATGGCACACGATCCTCATGCAGTCACTAAACATCCCACAAGCGTCACCACCGGGATGGTACCCTGGAGTAGTATCCACGTCATGTCACGACGCATCATGAAGACAGCCTGTGAAATACTCTCACGCCGCCAATCCGATGGCCCTCATACTCGTGTTTTTCTCCTACTTTCATCACATCTCCACTATGTACTAATCCTTAGTTTTTATTAAAATCAGGAACAAGAATCAAAGCTCTAAAGTTAGCCTCTCCACTAAACCGGACTTATTCATTCATTTCAACATGACCAACCTTGGTCTTTCTTTTCAATTTTCATTTCCAAATACCGGGGGAGACTTAGCTACTCTTTTTGGTTTCAATTTTAAAAGCACAATTTCTAAAATGAGCATTTTCAATTCATAAATTTCCATGTTGAGTCATCACACTCAAAAGTATATTTCTTTCCAATCATGATTTCTAATTCGTTCAAATAGTCCATAACTATACATGAATTTTAATTATTCATCATGAAACTCATGAATTGTTATTTTTTTCACATTAAAAACCCACATCACTAGTATTCAATCAAGATGGATATTCACACATCATAATTTGTCGCACTATTCTTCAACGAGAATAATTCACATTTCATAGTTGTCACATTATTCTCAAAATGAGAAATACTTTACATCACTAACGAATATTCACCATTCACATTTTTTACACTATTCTCGAATGAGAACAATTCACATCCATCACATAATAAAAGACTCATTCTTTACCACAATAATCTTCTAATTCTTCATTTCAAACTCTTTTTGCAAGGTATAATTTTCACAAAGTATACACATAGAACCATAGTTTTATTTATGCATTTTATTCTTAAATCATAGTCTATTTCATGCAAATAATTCCCCAAATCATTTTTATAAAGTCCCATATAATTTTAGAAGAATAACCATATTTTTTTCATAAATTTTGGACAATTAAAACCCCAAAAAAATAATTTTTTCAATCTTGCCGAGGGCAAGATTCGAACCCAGTACCCCAGAGAACACATCCAACCGCACAAGCCACTAGGCCGCATGTGCTAAGCGGTATAAAGGGAAAGCCGAGGGTATTTAAGGCTCTCGATTGCTGATTCTTGTTTTTAAAAAATTACATGAAACAATATAGTGCTGCAAGGATTCGAACCGGTCACCACAAGGACCAACTGCGCACTATGACCACTTGAGCTACAAGCTCAGGTTGTCACTAGTATAATTCCAATTTCATTTAACCCATACTCTCTGTTATTTAGAATATTTCGACGTTTAACAAAGTTGCATATCACATTGTTCTTACTAATATACTGAAAAATCCGAATTAATCATTTTCCATCATGAATTTTATTCCAGTATATGAAAATAATTTCTTAAAAAATTAGACATAATTTCCTCCATAATTGACACATTTCTACCATACAATTTGGTTAATGTGACATACTACTAATACATTTCTTTTTTGACATTATAATTTCATCAATCTCCATAATAATTCTCTACTCTTATTCATTTTCCAAACATAAGAATTACTCTTAATTTATTCGCTACCACGCCATACAAGGTTTCCAATTTAGCACAAAAAGTGACACAATCGATGTACTAGCTTTTGCACATAATTTTTCATGCTACTAACAAATGTTCCTTCTCATAATTTATATCCACATTCATATTGCACACAATTTAAATTTTACTAATAACAACACACATAACTTGCATATCAATAAGTTAATCAATTAGAGATCATCTTTTCAATTAAAATGTGCATTCTTATTAGTCATTTTCATGCATTATTTTGATAATTTAAGCTAGCATGCATTCCTATGTTAGAAATAGGAAAATTGACCCACCTTGTTGAAGAAAAGAACAATTAGCAAACTCCTAGACGAATGTCCTTACAACGAGATGCTCCTCCTCCTTGAATGCCGCACTCGAGCCTCCAAAAGCACCAAAACCGAGAGCTCCTTCCCTTTGAATGCCGGCCTCTTCTCCTTTTGTAGTTGCAAGCACCACTCCCACACACAACTCAATCTTTTATCTCACAAAAATTACTACTAGATAATATAATAGAACTATAGGTTTGGAAGAGTTTATTTGCACAAGAAGAACTAGCCATGGGAGGGGGTATTTATACTAAAAATCAAGGGAAATAGATGGCTAGGATTAAAGTAGGAGTTAGGAACAAATGGTGGAGATTTAATGAGGAGTTACACAAACTACCCATGATGAGTAACCACCACACCATGATCCCCATCCAAAATTTGAGTTTCCCTCCAAGGAATGCAACCAGCCATGCTTGGAAAAAGTGCATATTGCACGTGCACGTATACGTGTAGTGCAAGTGCATGCAACCAGGCCCAAAAATTGTACATTTAATTTTTGTATAAAAATAAAATAGTCTTTAAATTGTATTCTACATGACAAGTTGCATAAAAATAGTCCATGGGCTTTAGTTTATGGGCAAAAATAGTTATCTTAAAATAAAATAAATAAATTACATTTTGGGCTTAAAGAAAAAGTCTTTTTATCTAATTAAAATAAGGCTTTTGTATAAAATAATTAAAAGCACATATTAAAATATCTTTACTCATCTTGATGAAAATATTAACCAAAATATTGCACGTGCACACTACGTGCAAAATAAATAATTTTTCATTAAATGAAAAATCAGGGCATTACAATTTACCTGCATATAAGACTGTGGGTACGTCAGTTTATTCAACCGACGATCATTATACACGGCCATCCTCTCTATGCCGGAAATGGTATAACTTATTTTCCATATTTAGCAAAAACAAACTTGTCACATATCAAACTAAAGGGACTAACATATTGATATCGTGTTGTGATTGTGCACTTAGTCCTTAATGCATTTATTTATATTACATGACACTAATGCGCACTTGTTCGGATTCTATGCATCCCATACTACATAGGTCCGAGGGCAAGCCTCTTAATCGTTCTTCATCTTGTAGGGTTCAATCCCTCGCCATGACTTAATCTACTACTGTAACTACGGTGAGTATCCTAGATGATCTATGAGTACAAGCTCGTGTACAGAAAATTCTGGAGGGGAAATCCCACGCCATGTCTTGACTCATCAAGCATGCATTCTGTGGCAATTCAGCCTCACTCCATGGCACACGATCCTCTTGCAGTCACCAAACATCCCACAAGCATGGCTAAAGTCCGATCATTACTGAGTTGTGCCCACGCCATGTCTTGACTCATCAAGCATGCATTCTGTGGCTCACACACCCGCACCGTAACTCTAGTTCTCATACTCGTGTTTTTCTCTCACTTTCATCACGTCTTCACTATGCACTAATCCTTAGTTTTTATTAGAATCATGAACAAAATCAAAGCTCTAGAGTTAGCCTCTCCACTAAACTGGACTTATTCATTCCATTCAAATATGACTAACCTTGGTCTTTCATTTCAATATTTCATTTCATTTCTTTCCAAATGCCGGTGGGAGACTTAGCTACTCTTTTGTTTCAATTTCAATTCACAATTTCCAATTAGAGCATTTTCAACTCATAAATTCATTTTCATAATCATAGCAGGTTTCCCTTTTCATGTTCATAGCTTTTACATTCATATAACTGTCACAAATTCTAATAAATGATTCACTTCATATAAATTCATGTAAAGACAAATAGAGTTTACTGTCACACCCAATATTCGACATAAGATTCACAATCTTCATCATAAAACAATCATAGAATTTCTTATATGCCAAAAAGTGATCTGGACAGTCGACTTAGAGCACACTCAGTCGACTTGTTCAGCCAAAGAAAGTTCTTCAATAATCGCTCGGAAGAGTCGACTGCTGCACATAGTCAGTCGACTGTTCCACAGCATTCGAAGTTCAAGACATAAATTACGGAGAAGTCGACTGTCGTTCATATCAGTCGGCTGTTCTGGGTAATTCAATTACACGACTTTTCATGTTCAGTGCAGTCGACTGCTACATATATTTGGTCGACTGAAAGGAGTTAAATTTCAAATTGTTCTTACTAACCTACTGTAAAAACTCCAGGTTAATCATTTCCATCATGGACTACACTCCAGTAAATGAGGGTAATTTTCTCAAATAATTAAACATATTTTTCCCAATAATTAATACAAATCTACCATACAAATTGGTTAATTTGATATACTATCACTAATACATTCTTTTTCGGCATTATGATTTCATTAATCTATACCGATTTTCTACTCTTATTTATTTCCCAAACATAACAATTGCATCGTAATTTGTTCGTTACAATGCCATACAAAGTTTCCAATTTAGCACATAAAAGTGACATAGTCGATATATTAAATTTTTTGCACGTAATTTTTCATGCTACTAACAAGGGTTTCTTCACACAATTTATAACCATATTCGTATTGCACACAATCTTGAATTCTACTAATAGCAACACACATAATTTGCATATCAACAATTCAATCATTAAAGATCATCTTTTCAATTAAATGTGCATTCATATTAATCATTTTCATGCATCATTTTGCTAATTAAATCTAGCATGCATACCTATGTTAGAAATATGGAAAATTTACCCACCTTGTATGGAGAGAAAAATTTCAACTAGCAAATCCCTAGACGAATGTCCTTGGGATGAATGGCTCCTCCTTGAACACGTGCACCCAAGCCTTCAAGTACCCAACCGAATGCTCCCTCTTCCTTGATGTAGCCGGCCTCCCCTTGATGTTGCAAGCACATTCCCACACTCTCTCAATCTTTTAACTCACAAAACACTACTAGATAATATAATTGAACAATAGGTTTGGAAGAGAATAGTTTTGCACAAGAATAACTAGCCATGTGGGGGGTATTTATACTAAAATCTTGATGGAATGGAGGGTTAGGATCAAGTAGTTTGTTGTAAGATGGAGGGTCAAGATGAAAGTAGGAGTTGCAATAACTACCCACAACCAAGTAACCACCACACCATGATCACCATTACAATTTTCATTTCCCTCCAAAAAGATCACAACCGGCCTACTAGGAGTGTGCATATTGCACGTGTACGTGTAGTGCACGTGTATGTAACTAGGCCCAAAAAATTGTACATTAAATTTTGTATAAAACTAAAATAGTCTTTAAATTGTATTCTACATGACAAGTTGTATAAAAAAATAGTCCATGGGCTTTAGTTTATGGGCCAAAATAATTATTATAAAAATAATAAATTAAATTAACTTTGGGCTTTTAAAAGAAAGAGCTTTTTGTCTAATTAAAGGAAGGCTTTATAGAAAAATAATTAAAAGCACATATTTAAATATCTATACTCATCATGATGAAAATATTTATCAAAAATATTGCACGTGCACACTACGTGCAAAATAAATAATTTTTTATTAAATGAAAAATCAGGGCATTACAATATAGGGTTTTGTGCAGCCGTCTTTTACTGTACAACACAGGAGATCTCTTATTTCTCATTATTTTGGATTTCTAAGGAGAAGACTTTGGACTTCTTGCGAAGGAAGGGGGGCTTTCTTAATTTTTATTCATTTTCGTTCGATCTCTTCAACAAGGTGAGTGACTTGTTTTGTTTCATTTTATTTTGTGTATGTTGTATGTGAGTAATATAAATTATTTTGTTTGTTCTTTGAATGTTATATGTGGTGTTTCATCTCCTAGAAAGCATGCTAGGATTTGGGTATGAATATGTATGTTGGATTGATGATAAAAATTGGATCTTGTGAATCCCTAGTTGTTTATGAATAAAATTGTATGTGGGTAAGTTGAGATTGATGAGTGACCTATTGAAGATCATAGGTAGGCTATTTATTTTGGATTAATGTTGGATTGATTGAATATGGTAGATTTCATGCATAAATTTAATAAAGATGAGATTTTTATCACTCTTGAGTATTGGTTGAATGAAACTTGACATGGTAATGTTATAAATTGATTATGTTTATAAGTTATAATGGTAAATCAATTTGAGAAATTTGGAGAAAGAGTTTATGAATCAAGGGATCATGTCTTGATAATCGAAATTGAGAATTGAGTTGAGTTTGAGAAAATACATCCAATTTGGGGATTTTTGAGATTTTGGAATCGATATGGTTTGAATCTGAATACGAAGCTATTTCAATAAATAATTGTGTTTTTTTTGAAACTCTATTTTGATTATATGCAAAATTCATGTTTTAGTTGAAGAAAATCAACAAATCGCTATTTTTATAAATTCAAGTAGTTTTGATTTAGTTTTATGGACTATTATATATCCTATAAGTTGTATTGATCAAATAAGAAATACACTTTTTATAGAAATCGTTTTCATAAAGTAAAACTACGTATCGGTTGAAATGTGCACAACCAAAATCTGCAGTCTGCAGGTCGACAGTCGACCGGTGTGATTTCACAATCGACCATCGCGACCTGGCTGCTGTGTTCTATAGTTTTCTTGAATTTTTCGCTCTGGACAGTCGACCGATGGTTTTTATAGTCGACTGATATTACTTAGAATTATTTTCTCAAAGTTATTGGATTTTCTCTCTGGACAGTCGACCGACGCTTGTCTATAGTCGACTGATACTGATGTATCTTGACATATTTGAATGTTCTTTGAAATGATTTATTCTCTAAATGCTTTAATCTATAACTTATTATTCTATACCTTATCTTCTACTGAACAAATATTTACATGTCGTTTTAACTGAGCAATTTATGTTGGAAGATTGGTTTGGATGTTTGGGTGTGAGGTCTCTAGAGGGTGTGTGTGACCCTAGTATACTGGCAGTTAAGATATTTATGTTTGAGCCTGTTGAGACATTTTAGTTGATCAGTTGTTGAGTTTAGTCCGGTGGGTTACATCAACTCTAGGAGATCCGTAAAGTGACTAAATAACCTAAATGATAAGGACAGGCACTAGTGGTGATATGATGAATGAGAACATAGGTTATGGACCTCAGTATGACCCGCGGTGTGAGATAATCCCCAGAATTATCTAGGTGTGAGTGAAATAGTCTCCAGAATTACCTGTGGTGTGGGATTGATCTCCGGAATTATCGGGGTCGAGGCGATACACATGTGGTATTCGTGTGATGAGGTGCCATAGCTTGCGATGTGGGGTATTCTCGAAGATTCCCAGGTGTGAGTGAAATAGTCTTCGGAATTATCTGTGGATAGAGATTGACCTCCAAATTTATCGGGGTGTGGACTAATACTCACAGTTTATCTATATCTCGTAGTAGTCATCGTAGTAGGATTAGTGGCATGGCGGGGGATTAAACCCTATAAAGTGGAGATGTAAGGGCTTGCACCGGACCTATGTAGAGTGGGATGCATAGACTCCGACAAGTGCGCATTAGAGTCAGCATATAGCATTTATGTTTTTGTCACTTGGTATTATGATGTGTTTTCGGTTTTCTACACTTGATACTTAGTCTAACCTCACTTGATGTGTTTTCGTATTTCGTGATTTTCCCTAATTCACTTACTCCTGTTTATTTTCTATTGTTGATGAATCTATACTTTATTCATGTTGCTTGTTTTTATGTCACTCACACCTTTATGGCTGACCTCTTTAGTTGGGGTTAGAGTCATCTCTAGCCTCATATTTTACAGGTGATTACCTATAGCTTGGGATTTGGATGCTTGAGTTAAAGTGATGTAATGGATTGCGTGATTTTGTAAAAAGAAAGTGTTGTAAAGAAAGAAAGTTTGTAATTCAAGGTGTATGTATTCTGCTGTGCTATGTAAATATTAGTGTAATAAAATTTTGAGACAAATTTTACTGGTATTTTGGGCTGTATTTAATATTACATTTGAAGTTGATGCTGGGAATTGTGCCACGTGTTTCTAAGATATTATATTGGAAATTCGGGGCTCTACAGGCAGACATATTCAGTTAGTGTTTATTTAGACAATGTTATGTGTTTTCCTGATGTTCACACTTCACAGTTGTAGGGTAAGTTAATATGGTCTAAAAATTGATAGTTCGTGGAACTTAAAAATGCCTAGTAGCTAAGCCGCTTAGGTAACTTTATGTCGATTTCGTTCGTTGAGCTATATTTAGAATAATATAACTTTGTAGGTTAGGATGCAGTTTTTGCATTCATTTCTTATAGTTTGGTTGATAATATATTCAGCCTACCACTGTATGGAAAAGTCAGATTAGGCATATATTCGATTGTGGTTGCTATATGGTTCTGGTGCTTTATTTTCCCTTCCTTTTAGTTTGGATCAAAACGAACATTGCTAATGTACTTTCATTTTCACTCTCTAAGTTGATGTATAACTTTCTATATTGACTGAATGTAAGGCGAAGATTGGGGGGATAATTATGGAAGTTTCGTGGATAAATCACAAACTGTGAGTGCCTCCCACTTTTATCTCTACCTTTCTTTGGTTGAATCATAGTGTCGATGAGTTTGACCCCGTTTAACCAAATGATGCAAACTAGATACACTACAACACTGAATCTATTCGCCGGCGTTTTTTTAGACCTTCACCGGCATTTTTTTACGCCGGTGAAACATTCACCGGCGTTTATAAAAATGCCGGTGCAAATGTCGCCGAATCGAGCGTCATGGAAAGATAGGCACATTCACCGGTGTTTTAACTGGACGCCGGTATATCTTTAAAATACACCGGCGACCAGACAAACGCCGGTATATGGCAATTTCTGGGTGCCGTTCTTTCCCCCAATATATATTCACCGGCGGTCACATACCGCCGGTATATATCTTTTCACCGGCGATTGTACAAACGCCAGGGAATGTATAATATTTACCGGCGGTCATAGAACGCTGGTGTATGCTTGTTTCTAAGCGCCCTTCTTTCCCTACTTACAAACACCGGCGTGTCATAAAACCCCGCCATATAGATATTCACAGGCATTTTATAAAATGCCGGTGTATCTTAGGAGTGTTGCAACTTACGGGTACACCCGCCTGTGTGGAAACGCCTCTCTAACGAAATTTTCAACTAAACAATTAGATACACCGGCGTTCTATGAAACGCCGGTGTATGCTCGTTAGTTTTTCCTGCTCCAATTTTTCATTCGATTTCAATTCACAATTTCATTTAAAAAACCTGTAAACTAATTCACAACTGAATCAACCAATTTCAGGCATATTAATGCGCAAATCACAACCAAACACAAGAATTAATTAAGATAATAAAGTTTCACACATAGTCCATTAATCGTCCAAATTCACCGCTTAATTAACATCATAATTAACAAATACAGTAATTAACATCCCAAATATCTCAACAACTACTTAAAACAACAATACAGAACATAACAACAACAAGAACAACATAACAACAACAACTAGAGGCCACTAACCACAGATCCATATCCCTCGAGTAGCTTCAGTGCTGATCATCAGAATTTCCTTGATCTGGGTGACCGCTCTATGAAAAAAAAACAATAATTTAGTTCAACAGTAAACCAAATATAAGAAAAATAAGTAAAATAAGAAGGGGCTCATATCAAGTGTAGTTTTAAGGAACTGTCATCGTGGAAGGAAACCAAATATAGAAGCCAGAAATGGAAACAGAGAATGGTAGAGAATGAGGATACACCAGGCCAACATAGCGGCATTTTCCTCATCTCTCTCATCCAATGATAGAGAATGAGGATACACCAGGCTAACATAGCGGTATTTTCCTCATCTCTCTCTCATCCCTGCTTTCTCTTCAGCAAACGCACATAAAGAGACATCAGCAACAACAGCAAGAGCGACAAGAACAACAATAATAATAAATTATTATAAACGAGATGTCTCTATATGGGTTTCCAGATCTCCACTCGAGCCCTCTCTTTCTAATCATAGCCCAATTAAGAACATAGAAGACAGCCACTAAACAATCCAATCACAGCCCAATCAAAATTTGCCATCCTGGATCTTAAATCTTCAGATGCATGAATTCAGCTTCTTTAACAGTAAAAGATAATGAAAATGACAATCAAAATCATGCTAAGATGATAATCAGATGCATGAATTCAGTTTCTTTGACAGTAAAAGAAAATGAAAATTTCCAGTATCTAAGCATATATGTTTCTCCATTAATTCATCATCCCAACTAAATCATGATGTTTGTGGCTCCAAAAGAAACCTGCACAAGGTTTGTTCAGCCCAATTCTTGTACAGATTTGGAGGATTTTGGTATACATACAGCATACTTAGTTGACAGTGAACCCATTTTGGTAAAAAAAACATGCTAAGAAGGCAATCAGATGCATGAACTCAGATTCTTTGACAGTACTAGAAAATGAAAATTTCCAGTATCTAAGCATATATGTTTCTCCATTAATTCATCATCCCAACTAAATCATGATGTTTGTTGCTACAAAAGAAAACTGCACAAGGTTTGTTCTCACCCAATTCTTGTACAGATTTGGAGGATTTTGGTATACAGCCAGCATCCTTAGTTGACAGTCAACCCATTTTGGTAAACAAATCATGCTAAGATGACAATCAGATGCATGAATTCAGCATCTTTGATAGTGAAAGAAAATGAAAAATTTCATTATCTAAGCATATATGTTTCTCCATTAATTCATCATCCCAAACTAAATCATGATGTTTGTGGCTACAAAAGAAACTTGCACAAGGTTTGTTCTCACCCAATTCTTGTACAGATTTGGAGGATTTTGGTATACATACAGCATACTTAGTTGACAGTGAACCCATTTTGGTAAAAAAAACATGCTAAGAAGGCAATCAGATGCATGAACTCAGATTCTTTGACAGTACTAGAAAATAAAAATTTCCAGTATCTAAGCATATATGTTTCTCCATTAATTCATCATCCCAACTAAATCATGATGTTTGTTGCGACAAAAGAAAACTGCACAAGGTTTGTTCTCACCCAATTCTTGTACAGATTTGGAGGATTTTGGTATACAGCCAGCATCCTCTAGTTGACAGTTAACCCATTTTGGTAAAAAAAAATGCTAAGAAGGCAATCAGATGCATCAATTCAGCATCTTTGATAGTGAAAGAAAATGAAAAATTCCAGTATCTAAGCATATATGTTTCTCCATAAATTCATCATCCCAAACAAAATCATGATGTTTGTCGCTACAAAAGAAACTTGCACAAGGTTTGTTCTCACCCAATTCTTGTACAGATTTGGAGGATTTTGGTATACAGCCAGCATCCTTAGTTGACAGTTAACACATTTTGGTAAAAAAATCATGCTAAGAAGGCAATCAGATGCATGAATTCAGCTTCTTTCACAGTACAAGAAAATGAAAATTTCCAGTATCTAAGCATATATGTTTCTCCATTAATTCATCATCCCAACTAAATCATGATGTTTGTTGCTACAAAAGAAAACTGCACAAGGTTTTTTCTCACCCAATTCTTGTACAGATTTGGAGGATTTTGGTATACAGCCAGCATCCTCTAGTTGACAGTTAACCCATTTTGGTAAAAAAAACATGCTAAGAAGGCAATCAGATGCATGAATTCAGCATCTTTGATAGTGAAAGAAAATGAAAAATTCCAGTATCTAAGCATATATGTTTCTCCATTAATTCATCATCCCAAACTAAATCATGATGTTTGTGGCTACAAAAGAAACTTGCACAAGGTTTGTTCTCACCCAATTCTTGTACAAATTTGGAGGATTTTGGTATACAGCCAGCATCCTTTGTTGACAGTTAACACATTTTGATAAAAAAATCATGTTAAGAAGGCAATCAGATGCATAAACTCAGATTCTTTAACAGTAAAAGAAAATGAAAATTTTCAGTATCTAAGCATATATGTTTCTCTATTAATTCTTCATCCCAACTAAACCATTGATGTTTGTGCCTCCAAAGGAAACCTGCACAAGGTTTGTTCAGCCCAATTCTTGTACATATTTGGAGGATTTTGGTATACATACAGCATCCTCTAGTTGACAGTTAACACATTTTGGTAAAAAAATCATACTAAGAAGGCAGTTAGATGCATGAATTCAGCTTCTTTCAGAGTAAAAGAAAATGAAAATTTCCAGTATATAAGCATATATGTTTCTCTATTAATTCTTCATCCCAACTAAATCATGATGTTTGTGGCTACAAAAGAAACCTATACAAGGTTTGTTCTCACCCAATTCTTGTACAGATTTGGAGGATTTTGGTATACAGCCAGCATCCTCTAGTTGACAGTTAACCCATTTTGGTATAAAAAACATGCTAAGAAGGCAATCAGATGCATGAACTTAGATTCTTTAACAGTAAAAGAAAATAAAAATTTCCAGTATATAAGCATATATGTTTCTCTATTAATTCTTCATCCCAACTAAACCATTGATGTTTGTGGCTACAAAAGAAACCTGCACAAGGTTTGTTCTCACCCAATTCTTGTACAGATTTGGAGGATTTTGGTATACATACAGCATCCATCTTTGACAGTCAACCCATTTTGGTAAAAAAATCATGCTAAGATGACAATCAGATGCATGAATTCAACATCTTTGATAGTGAAAGAAAATGAAAAATTCTAGTATCTAAGCATATATGTTTCTCCATTAATTCATCATCCCAAACTAAATCATGATGTTTGTGGCTACAAAAGAAACTTGCACAAGGTTGTTCTCACCTAATTCTTGTACAGATTTGGAGGATTTTGGTATACAGCCAGCATCCTTAGTTGACAGTTACCACATTTTGGTAAAAAAATCATGCTAAGAGGGCAATCAGATGCATCAATTCAGCTTCTTTCACAGTAAAAGAAAATGAAAATTTCCAGTATCTAGGCATATATGTTTCTCTATTAATTCTTCATCCCAACTAAACCATTGATGTTTGTGGCTCAAAGAAGATTTTAGATCCAGGATGACAAATTTTGATTGGCTTTGAATGGAGATTCCAGTCATAGATCGATTCTTCGGAGTCCGACTTTCTAAAGGAAATGCCATTTGGAAGTATGCGGGTACATGTTTGTTGGATAACTAAAACTCCCATTTTTTTGAAGAAAAATAAGAATAGGGCTCATATCAAGTGTAGTTTTAAGGACCTGTCATCGTGGAAGGAAACCAAATATAGAAGCCAGAAAGAGGAATGGTAGAGAATGAGGATACACCAGGCTAACATAGCGGCATTTTCCTCATCTGTCTCTCATCCCTGCTTTCTCTTCAGCAAACGCACATAAAGAGACATCAGCAACAACAGCAAGAGCGACAAGAACAACAATAATAAATTATTATAAACGAGATGTCTCTATATGGGTTTCCAAATCTCCACTCGAGCCCTCTCTTTCTAATCACAGCCCAATTAAGAACACTTGTTGATAGTCACTAAAAAATCCAATCACAGCCCAATCAAAATTTGTGATCCTGGATCTACAAACATATATGCTTAGATACTGCAAATTTTCATTTTCTTTTACTGTCAAAGAAGCTGAATTCATGCATCTGATTGTCATCTTGGCATGATTTTTTACCAAAATGGGTTCACTGACAACTAAGGATGCTAGCTGTATACCAAAATCCTCCAATTCTGTACAAGAATTGGGCTGAACAAACCTTGTGCAGGTCATAGAATGTCATTTAAGCATGCTATATGCCAAAGTGGGGTTGGTCATAGAATGCATGAATGACACGTATTAGTGTTTGAAGAACAATAAGAACATGGCTCATATCAAGTGTAGTTTTACGGAACTGTCATCGTGGAAAAAAACCAATTTAAAATAGAAGCCATAAATGGAGCCAGAAAGAGGAATGGTAGAGAATGAGGATACACCAGGCTAACACAGCAAGAGGGGGTTGGTCCAACAATAATAATAGATTATAATAAATGAGATGTCTTTATATGGGTTTCCAGATCTCCACTCGAGCACTTTCTTTCTAATCGCAGCCCAATTAAGAAACATAGACGACAGCCACAATGCAGACTCACAAACACTAATACGTGTCTTTCATGCATTCAAAATTATAATATCTTCAAAATTACCAATTTAAAGACTTACCGGTGGAATTATCCGTGGGTTCCTTGCTATTACCACAATAAAGGATGGGAATTTGCTTGCATTATCACCAACCGATTGCCCGACAGTGGGCGGCGTGCTACCCTCTCCCTCCTCTGCTAAGACTGCTATTATTACCTAGGATTAACAAACCAACATAATTACAAAAAATTAAAAAAGTGAGATTTGTAACAAATTCAACTACAATGATAGTTTGATGCAAATGACACTAAGCATTGTTTAATGTAAATGATACCAAGCAGTAGAAAATAGAAAGATAATTAAACCAATTATTAAATTCACATACAATATGTTCGGAATTACAAGATATAATATTACAACAAGATTTAAGACACGAAAATTACAGGACAAATAATAATGAGCTATGAAAATCAAGTAAACTACAATACGACATCTTCCAATACATCGCCCTCTTCTCCATCCTTGCGGAGCCAAGTCCCGCAAATTCCGCCATCGGTTGTGTTTACATCAAACATAGGAAACTTAGAAGCAATGTAACTGTTCATGGCTTCACCGTCTTCATCGTCTGAAGTATCGCCCAGTTCGAATACATTTCTTGGTTGCATCTCAAGAGCCACATACGATTTTGGAAGGGTTGGATCTTTAATGTAGAACAATTGTTGCACTTGGGATGGGAACAAAAATGGTTCGTGGCTAATGTGTGTACCGATATGAATCAATTTTGAGAAGTTTACAACTGTGAAACCTAACTTATCCTTGTTATTAGCAAAATTCCTATCAAACTCAGCCCAATCCCCACGAAATAAGACAACACGAAAATGACCAAAATAGTTCAACTCAGTGATATCCGTGAGCACTCCATAGTAGTCGAGATCTCCATCTACCGGCCTCGTGTCCGACTTGGAAGCATAACTTCTAGTCTTAGAAGTCACTACCATTCCACTATTTTGAGACTTCAAATTACATTCACGATCTTTAGTACGAAATCTAAAGCCATTGAATATGTATCCTCCGTATCTTTTGGCCATCTTATAGGGACCCTTGGCAAGTACTTGTATTTCAGATGACACACCTTCAGGACCCAAAGAATGTACCTATTAATTTTGCGCAAATCGTATCAGCACCATGGATAATGTAGATATAATGAAGATTAACTTGCATTTTCTTAATTCACCTACATGAGATTCAAACCACTTATGAAATTTTTCATTCATCAACTTGTTTTGTTCACGTGGTGGTAGTCTTCTTGGTCTAACCCTTCGTTTGATGTCCCTGACAAATTCGCTAAAATACAAGCAATTGAAATAAGGAATAACAAAAGTAAGTTAATATCGAACTCTGCAGTTTTTACTATATTCGATTTAAATTCAAAAGCAACTTACTTTCGAAATGGTTCCACTGATGCATTGTGGTCTAGCACATATCGATGTGCCTGTTCCCACGTTAAGTTATCTAGCTCAAAAGCATCAACTTTACCAACAGTAGTGCCAGCGGTATCAAAAAGATATTTAGCACCATCAAGATTGGAAATGTCTGGATTTCTTTTTGGTCTAGTCAAAGATGTCTCTACACCCTGCAGATACCTGGAACAAAAATGTGAACACTCCTCTGATAGATATCCCTGAGCTATTGACCCTTCAGGATATGCTCTATTTTTAACATAACCCTTGAGCCGGCATAGGTACCTGAACATGTATAATTAATGATTTAGAGCGAAGTAGGGGATTAAAAAAATGAGCTTTTGAAAATTCTGTTATGTAAGATGCATGAATTCTTTTACCTCTCAATGGGGTACATCCACCGATAGTGAACAGGACCGCCGACTCTGGCTTCACCAGCAAGGTGGATTATCAAGTGAATCATTATAGTGAAGAACGATGGCGGAAATATCATCTCCATTTTACTAAGTGTCAATGCCGCCCGCTGCTCCAATTGGTCAATATCTTCAACACGAAGCATTCTTGAGCAAATACCTTTATATATGCTACAAAGATCTTTCAGGACAGTAGTGATTTGCTCACACATTGAAGACCTTAGGGCCACAGGAAGGAGATCCTGCATTAGGACGTGGTAGTTGTGTGACTTTAGACCCTGAAGCCTCTTCTCTTTAAAGTTGACACATCTTGCTATGTTAGAAGAATAGCCATCAGGAACTTTCAGTTCCAGTAGAACTTTGCAGAACAATTCCAACTCCGATTTTGACATTGAATAGATTGCAGGAGGTGGGAGTACTTTCCCGTTCGGTAATTCCTCTGGGTGCAACTCATGTCGGATGCCCATTGACTTCAAATCAAGTCGGCTCTTGAGATTGTCCTTTGTCTTCCGGTCATCTCCCATAACTGTTCCTATATAATTTTCACCAATATTTTTTCCGATATGCATCACATCTAAATTATGTCGCAATAAGTTGAATTCCCAATACGACAACTTGAAGAAAATACTCTTCTTCTTCCATGCACCTAAACTCGTCATGTTCTGATCCTCATCTTCGCTACATAGATCGGTCTCCTCACCTTGCTTTGGCCTTGCTCTTTTCTTGCCCTTTTTGCTGACTTGTGGTTCTTTTCCATATTTGAACTGATGACCATCTACCCGCCTCAAAATATCTGACCCAGAAGAAGCCCCAGGAGCATGTTCCCACTCGTCGGTACCATCAAATGTCGCTGTCTCTGCCCGAAATATGTGTGTGTCAGGCAACCATCTCCTATGACCCATATAGCAAAACTTTCTGCCATTATACAACCACCTTGAACTAGTTTGGTCAGCACAATAAGGACATGCATAACGTTCTTTAGTGCTATATCCAGATAAATTTGCATATGCTGGAAAATCATTGATTGTCCAAGACAATGCAACCCGAAGAGAAAATGTTTCTTTAGCCACAGCATCATAGGTTGGAACACCCACCCACAATTTCTGAAGTTCATCTATTAACGGATGTAGGTACACATCTATATCATTTCCAGAACCTTTCGGTCCAGGAAATATCATGGACAAAATAAATGAGGACTGCTTCATGCATTTCCAAGGCGGCAAATTATATGGTATTAAAACTACAGGCCATATGCTGTATGTACTACTCATTTGCCTAAAAGGGTTGAAACCATCACTAGTTAGTCCAAGTCTCACATTTCGAGGATCTTTTGCAAAATCGGGATATCTTTCATCAAATTTTTTCCAAGATTGAGAATCAGCAGGATGTCTAAGAATCCCATCATTAGTGCGACCTTCAGCATGCCATTTCATATCAGAAGAAGTTTTCGTAGACATAAACAACCTTTGTAGCCTAGGAATCAGAGGAAAGTAACGCAGTATTTTGGCAGGCTTCTTTATCCTACTTCGCTTAGTAGATCCACTAGCTTGATCGTCTTGATTTGGTGTTTCTGTCCATTTCGAAGAACCACATACTTCGCAATTCTCCAGACTTTCCTTACCTCCCGTGAAAAGCATACAGTCATTTGGACATGCCGCTATCTTCTCATACCCTAGATCGAAAGAATTTAGGAATTTTTTGATTTTATAGGCTGAGTTTGGAATACAGATTTCTAGAAATGCTTCATTCAACAGTTCAAGTAGCATACTGAAGGACTTAGCAGACCACCCGTTTAAATATTTAATCTGAAATAGTCTGACAATGAATGAGAATTTATAGAATTTGGTGCAATCGCGGTACAACGGAGTACTAGCATCTTCAAGCAACTTAGCGAAGGATTCTTGCTGTTTATTATTTTCAAGGGCGGGGTCAGGCATTTCCTCGTCCACTCCACCACCAATCTGGTTTGTTTCTGTTGACTCATTATGAACTTGGATTGTTGGATTATTGGTGTGGAAAGAAACATTATGAATTCCCAAGGTGTCTTGCAACAAAGCATGCATCTCATCGGGAACACTTAAGTCTTCATTCACTAAGGGCTCATCTACATTTTCTAATACAACTGGACGAACAGGAGCTGACGTATGATCCTCTCCATGACAAAACCACCGTGTGTACCATTGAAGAAAACCGTTGACAACCAAATGTGTATGTACTACGTCACATGTCCTCAAATTACAATTTGTACACCGAAGGCATGGACAAAGGATTAGGTTGGGATCACGGGAATGTCGTTTGGCAAAGATAATAAAATCTTTAATACCATCACGGTATTCCTTGGATAATCGTGGTTTACTAATCCAACTTCTATCCATTATAACAATACACACAATCTGAAATTAAAATTTAACATATTAAATAGTATTGACAGTAAAGGGCATTTTGTATATTTAATTTCACCTTTTTTAAAACCAACCCTAGCTGTAAATAAATAAACGATATAACAATTAACTGTAAAATAAAGAAATCGTGGTTCCAAAAATGTATAAAAAAACAATTAAATCTTAATACAATCTACTCTATTCACATAACCCTAAACTACCTTTGTGGAAATTTTCACAACCACCTTAGTGGCATTTTATCGCACACCTTGTGTTCGAGTCTAATATCGATTCGACTATAGTCTCCCCTGTATTTGGCTTTCCGTTTAAGGAGGTGATGATGGTAAAGGGTATTTGCTGAGGAAGAGGAATCGGACGAATAACGAGGGCGTCGTGCTGTAAATACGGTAACAAGAAGATCTGATGACTCATGAACTATTCTGTTCATGGCTACTAATAATCAGTTACTCATCCCAAAATAATAATAATAATAATAAACCTGCACAAAAGAAACTAATATGGCTACTAATATGTTGCTCTATTAATTCTTCATCCCAACTAAATCATTGATGTTTGTAGCTCCAAAAGAAACCTGCACAAGGTTTGTTCTAAGCCCAATTCTTGTACAGATTTGGAGGATTTTGGTATACAGCTAGCATCCTTAGATGACAATCAGATGCATGAATTCAGCATCTTTGACAGTAAAAGAAAATGAAAATTTCCAGTATATAAGCATATATGTTTCTCCATTAATTCTTCATCCCAACTAAATCATGATGTTTGTGGCTCCAAAATAAACCTGTACAAGGTTTGTTCTCACCCAATTCTTGTACAGATTTGGAGGATTTTGGTATACATACATCATCCTTAGTTGACAGCGAACCCATTTTGGTTAAAAAATCATGCTAAGATGGCAATCAGATGCATGAATTCAGCTACTTTAACAGTAAAAGAAAATGAAAATTTCCAGTATATAAGCATATATGTTTCTCTATTAATTCTTCATCCCAAGTAAACCATTGATGTTTGTGCCTCCAAAAGAAACCTGCACAAGGTTTGTTCCGCCCAATTCTTGTACAGATTTGGAGGATTTTGGTATACATACAGCATACTTAGTTGACTGTTAACCCATTTTGGTAAAAAAAACATGTTAAGAAGGCAATCAGATGCATAAACTCAGATTCTTTAACAGTAAAAGAAAATGAAAATTTTCAGTATCTAAGCATATATGTTTCTCTATTAATTCTTCATCCCAACTAAACCATTGATGTTTGTGCCTCCAAAGGAAACCTGCACAAGGTTTGTTCAGCCCAATTCTTGTACATATTTGGAGGATTTTGGTATACATACAGCATCCTCTAGTTGACAGTTAACACATTTTGGTAAAAAAATCATACTAAGAAGGCAATCAGATGCATGAATTCAGCTTCTTTCACAGTAAAAGAAAATGAAAATTTCCAGTATATAAGCATATATGTTTCTCTATTAATTCTTCATCCCAACTAAATCATGATGTTTGTGGCTACAAAAGAAACCTATACAAGGTTTGTTCTCACCCAATTCTTGTACAGATTTGGAGGATTTTGGTATACAGCCAGCATCCTCTAGTTGACAGTTAACCCATTTTGGTAAAAAAAACATGCTAAGAAGGCAATCAGATGCATGAACTTAGATTCTTTAACAGTAAAAGAAAATAAAAATTTCCAGTATATAAGCATATATGTTTCTTTATTAATTCTTCATCCCAACTAAACCATTGATGTTTGTAGCTACAAAAGAAACCTACACAAGGTTTGTTCTCACCCAATTCTTGTACAGATTTGGAGGATTTTGGTATACATACAGCATCCATCTTTGACAGTCAACACATTTTGGTAAAAAAATCATGCTAAGATGATAATCAGATGCATGAATTCAGTTTCTTTAATAGTAAAAGGAAATGAAAATTTCCAGTATCTAAGCATATATGTTTCTCTATTAATTCTTCATCCCAACTAAATCATGATGTTTGTGGCTCTAAAATAAACCTGCACAAGTTTTGTTCCGCCCAATTCTTGTACAGATTTGGAGGATTTTGGTATACATACAGCATACTTAGTTGACAGTGAACCCATTTTGGTAAAAAAATCAAGCTAAGTTGCCAATCAGACGCATGAATTCAGCATCTTTGATAGTGAAAAGGAGAGAAATCAACAGTAGTTACCGAAGAGAGAGAGGCAGCCGACCAGCGGGGCGACGAGCGGTGGCGTAGGAGATAGAGAGAGAGCGGGGCGACGAGCAGTGGTTTTCGATCGCAAATTCACCCCGAAATAGAGAGAGGGAGGAGGGAAATCGAATTGGGCTGTTGAAGATGACGAAGGGTCGGAGGCGAAGCGCGCGAAATAGAGAGAGGGAGGAGGGAAAACGAAGCGGCGAAAATTAGGTTTGGGAATTAGCGAGCGAAATTTTAGGGTTCGCGGGGATTTATCTCAGTTAATTCACCGACGTTTGAAGTTACGAACGCCGGTGAATGTATCTATATATTCCCCGACGTTTGTTATTAAAACGCCGGTGAATAATACCATTCATCGGCATTTGCAAATAAAATGCCGGTGAATATCACGATTCTCCGGCATTTTATAGAGGCCGCCGGTGTATAACCATCCAATCTGATGCCCCATTCCTGTCACTCCCTACCCCGGCGCGAATGGTGAAACGCCGGGGAATATATGCCGGTAAATCACACATGTTTTGTAGTGATACATCAAGAACCACACTTCACAGTGTTAACTAGATTTATTGCAATTTTTCCTAAATGTTAAAAAAACTGTGATCCAAATCTATATAGAACATAAATTCAAGAACATTTCATGAAGAAATTGATCAAATTCTACCCATGAAATTAAATCGGTACTTTAATTGAGGGATAAATACAAACTGTAATACGTATTTATGTCATACTATTTTTTTTAACTGGCAAAAGGTAGGATTATTCTACCTCACAGAAAATATATTGATAGATAAGAAAAGTTGTAAGACGATTACAAAAAAACCACTGTAGGAGGTTCAATCGAGCAATGGGTGGGTCAGGATTCGAGATGGCATGTCGTTGGGTCGTAGAGAGGGCATTGGACTGTTGTCGTGCACCTCTACTAGTCCCAAAGACATGATCTCATCCCCCTTTCTCACCCTAAACACAGCCCGTAACAAAAATAGAAACCTCCTTCAGTTGGTAAAAAGAACATACAGTGCTACAAATAAGAGTTTAACATAAGTATCGGACTAACAGAGTCCCAAAAAATAGAAACAGAAACAGAGAAGCCATATCCCTGATCAATTTGGGGAATTGCCTGCACTGCCACCACTTCTTGGCTTCATGAGATCACTGTCACTTGTGCCCGTAAGTTCCTCAAGTATCATTGCTTTCTTCTTCGACTCCCTGCTTGAATCTAGCCAATATGAGAACCAAAATTTTACATTAAAGACTAGCTTATCCACATTAGTAAGCTTGCTGTAAAAGACTCTATCATTCTTAGCATTCCATAAACTCCAACAAACAGCTATTGTAACCAAATGCCATGAGTGCATGAATTTGTGCTTATTGTGATCAAAACACCAATATGTGAAGCATTCACTAATAGAAGACGACAGATTTGTGATATGGCAGCATTGTGTGAAGTGTAGCCAGGTTTGAGCAGCCAAAGGGCACTCAAAGAAAATATGATAGGTGGTTTCGATCTGGCATGCACAGAAGGTGCATGTTAGATCACCATCCTAACCTTTAGAATGCAACCTTTCTTTGGTGTTTAGTATTTCCCAACTCAGCATCCAAATAAAAATTTTGCATTTAAGGGGTGCACAATTCTGCCAACAAGCTCGATAGAAAGGGGAGATAAGGCCTAAAATGCTGTAGAAATCATAGACTAATTTCACGGTGTAGCTCCCAGTGCAAGAGTGTTTCCATCGAGCAATATCAGAGTTCAGAGAAGGCTGAGTGTTAGAAAGTAATTGCGGTAGTTTTCTCTTTTCAAGGAGGATGATGGTAGAAGAAGAGGTATGGAGGCTAGGTCTCCAATTCCAGATGCCTTGGTCTATGGTGCCCTGAGAGCGCAGCCAAGCTTCTCTGTTCCATGTAGCTTGAAATAAAGATGGGAATAGGGTGGTATTGCTATTACCCTTTATCCATTTAGAAGTCCAAAACTTGAGCTTAAATCCATCACCAAGTTGCCAAGTGATGCCTTGGTCAAATTGCTCTTTTAGCTTAAACAAATTTTTGCAGAAATCTGAGGCCTGGGTCTTGCAGATGAAGTCATTAGTTGTGTAATTGAAGTAGAGGGACTTGAGATTTTGGGTGAAAAGAGACTCTTCAGTAAATATTTCCACCACCATTTCATGAGAAGTGCATTGTTGAATTGGTTTAGGTTCAAGACCCCAAGGCCGCCCTGCTTTTTTGGTTGGCAGATACACATCCAACTTGTACAAGAGACCCCTGTTGCCTTGGTGTCTCCTCCAACCCAGAAAAATCTACCCCTCATTTGATCAATCCTGGCTATAACCCACTGAGGCAGCTTGAAGAATAAGGCAAAGTAGGTTGGCAAGGAGCTAAGAACAGAGTTGATAAGAATGAGTCTCCCCCTCCCCCTAGATAGGAGACGACCTTACCACGTGGACAATCTCCTCTCAATTTTAAGAAGAAGAGGTTGCCAGTCCCGCTTCTTGAGTCTGCCTTTAGATAGTGGCATACCTAGATATCTGGTGGGCAGGGAGTCTTGTTTGCAGCCTAATATGTGGGCAAATGCATGGAGCTTGGCCTGAGAGTGTCCGAAGTAGAGGATAGAAGACTTGGAGAGGTTGATATGGAGGCCGGAGACATTTTCAAAGAGATGCAGGAGCACTTTAAGATGGAGCACGTCTTGCTCATCCCCTTTGTAGAAAATTAGTGTGTCATAAGCAAACTGGAGAATGGAGAGGTGAGCTAAGGATCCTCGAAGGTTAAGCTGAGAGAAAGTGCCATTTTCTTTGCCAGTGTGCAACATTTGTGCAAGAACATCAACAACTAGGATGAATAACATTGGAGATAGAGGATCACCTTGCTTGAGACCCCTCCTAGAAATAATGGTCTTACCTCCAATGCCATTGACCAAAATAGAGGATTTGGTAGAATGAAGGATGACTTTAATCCAAGAGCACCAGCGTGGACCAAATCCTCTGGCAGTTAGAAGCTGCTCCAAGAATTCCCAGCTAAGAGTGTCAAAAGCCTTGCGAAAATCAATTTTAAGCATTAGAGTATCTAATTTCTTAGAACAACACAGGTTGATTGCTTCGTGAGCCACAAGAAAGCAATCCACCGTAGATTTACCTTTGAGGAAGGCACTTTGCGAAGAGGATACTAGAGTATGCAGAATGGGCCTCAACCTGTTAGCTAGTATTTTGTTGAAGATCTTCATGGAGCAATTGAGCAGGCTATGGGACGGTAGTCAGATAGCTATTGATATTATAACTTAATAGGCACACAAATAAAAACAATGTTTTGCATATTCTAGCAAATTAATTCATATTTATCAATCATACCATTCTCGCACAACATATTTTTTCAAATGTTTTAATTTTAAAAGAAGTTTTAGGTAATTGTTCTATCCATGCTTTCAAGTTTGCACCCGCGCATGCGCGGGACCACTTGCTAGTAGTTATAATGACCAACCCAGTTGGACTTGAGAAATGTTGTTGCTGGGCCGTACCGGCATCAGCTTTTAGACACCATGACACAATCAAATTAGCACATCTCTGAAATATAAGATATCTATATAATAAAACACAAAGAAAGCTATCAAGTGGCTCTCCTTCAATCCCCCAAAAATCAATGGCTCAGATCTAACCTCACAAAACATATTTTCCCTCCCAAAAATTTCCCCCCAAAACTCAAATTCAAATCCCCCACCCAAAACAACTCCTATATTTATTTATTTATTTTTTTCTCTCTTTCCTTCCCTCTTCTATTCAAAATTTTAAGAAAATAAAAATTTTAAAAAAATTTTAAAAATTAAAAATTAAAAAACTAAAAAAATTAAAAATTTAAAAACCTTTAAAATAATTTTAAAAAATCCAAAAAACCATATAGTATGTTTTTTGCTGAACCCCTAAAGTTTCTCATATATTATGTTTGTTACTTCAATTAATTTGTTGGACCCCCAAAACTGTTTTATATGATCAAACAAGGTGTATCGTTCCGAAGACGTGCCGTAGGCACGTGTCAACGGGCAAACCTAGTAAATCCATCAAGGTTATAGAAAAATATATATTTCAAAACATTTTTCTTTGCAGCTAGATGCGCATCATCACACACTTTAAATACTTATCCAAGTCCAATGTTGTGAAATACAGTTGAAGGGACACATCCTGATGAACTCAAAATTTATACAAGTAAAACAAAAGAACTGACTGTTAAGCAAGCACTTATAGTACATTTGGGTAAAATTTTTCACTCTTAAGAGGTCGCAGATTCGAATTCGACTTTAGACGGAATTAGTTAGGAATGTTGGGAAATCGCCCTCTCCCCAATGTGGTAGGGCATCTACGGCCGATTGCAAAAAAAAAGAAACTACAAAAAAAGAAAACTGCATTCTATTAAGAAAACAACTGAAAATCATTGAGACATCGACTGAGAACCACACTTGTTTGAACTGATGGTATGATAAACAAATTTCAGTCAGTGTAGCAGCCATTGAGACAGTTTGACATGCTCACATCTCGTAACAACAATTAGTTTACTAATAAATAATAATAATAACAAAAACACATCAACAGCCCCAAACAAGCTTGTAAATGTTCCTACTTGCACCTCCATCTACCATTTTGCATTGATTTCTCAGCATATCCTCCTGGACTCGGATGTCACCCTCCTATAATATCAGAGTAAGAAACACATTTCAAGATTACAGAAAAAGGGAGTAAGAATCTAGTCCACAGCTAACATAGAGAAGACCCACAAGATCGGATTTTGTTAAGCAAACAATTTGCAAGTAGCAAAATGAAGGATGCTCACCGAACGAGAGTATGCACGAGCCAGTGAGACAATTGTTGGATACACGTCTACAACTGCAAGGGCAATCTCTTATGTTACCTGTGAAAGCATGGGCTGATAATGGGCTGACGATGAGAATGCAAAATGTTATATTTTTTCTCCCTTAATGTTTAGTCTTTTATACTTATTTGGTGCCTAAATGTACTCATTATTCTTATATTTTTCTTTATGATGCAAATGGATTCGTTAAATGCAAAACAAAGTTAACTAAGAGATTCTGGACAGTTTCGACATTGTTTCGTAATCTGAGCACTATTCTATCATCAGAGCTCCGATTGAGATGATTCAAAATGTTATGGAACACTAAGAAATATCTCTACATCTTTCATGTTTTGAGCTTTGAGAGATACTTGCTGCATCAAGGTCGAAACCGGGCTTGAAGTTGACGCACATGCACGAAAGTTCCAGCTGGAAACCAACTTCACTTTCCTAGTTATATTAGGATTTTATTTTAATTTTCCTTATTTAGTCAGATTGGAGATTGTTATTAGAGGATAATGTTTAGAAGATTTTAAGGAGATTTGGGAGGTTGGAGTTTGTTATTGAAGGATAATACATGGAAGAGTTTGGGGAGATTTGGGAGGTTGAAAAAAACTGAATTGAACATGCATAAAGGAGGAGAAATCAAGAGACTCAAGCACACATCTTCCTTACCTCTTCTCCAACTTCTCCTTTTTCATCATGACCCTGTGCGGCTAAACTTTCATAATTGGTCGAAGGAAACGAAAGCTTCAGAATCAATAAAACTGTGAGTTCTAGTTTTTAGTGTTCAATTTATGCTTTGAATATGAGAAGTTTTTATGTGCCTATTTTCATGATTTCCTCATTTAATCACTAGGAGGCCTACTAGTTTATTATTCGTTGCAATCTATTATTAGGTTAGATATCAAATTCGTAATTGTTGGATCCATCTAATTTGTGAAGCAACTAAGATTTAATGATTTGCCGCGTCAGAAATAATTAGATATTTGGAAGAACGTTCGAAAAAATTAAATGCAACAGCTTGTTCGTGTGTTATTTAGCTTCCTTGATCTCTCCAATTCTTAATGTTGCTACTAGATTAAACATTTAGTACTTATCTTGGATTGTTCAGTAGTTAAGATTAATTAGATCTATTTCTTTCTAATTAATTGCGACTAAGGAAAGATCGGAAAATAATTCCAATGGTGAAAATTCATAGTATGAATTAATATATACTTGCATCGATGATCAGTTGTAAAATTCCGATGGTAGATGTTGACTTAGACCAAGGTTTGTTATTTTGATTGATTTTGATACTTTAATTTGAATTGTTCCTTAGTTGTTCTTAAAATTGTTTTCGTTATACTCGAAACCCCCATACTTGTTCACGTAGCATAAAACTAGGATAAATACTCTCAGTGGGAACGATCCTTACTTGCACTACTACATATATTTTTAGGAGCGTAGGTTTTGTTTTTGGTTGTTTGCAACAACACAGCAAATTTTTGTGTCATTGCCGGGGAATGATTCTATTTGATTTTTGTGCTTCTGGTTATCCTTATTCGTTTTTAAAATTTATGAGTAATAAAAAAAAATTGCTAGTTTTCAGTTGTTATTTTTATTTATTTTCAATACTCTAGACTTTTCCTGATCTGTTTTGCATGGTTTATTAGAATTTCATTGATTGTTTATGATTGTACCTCGATGTTCTAATAAAGGTGATTTTCAGTGCAATCTAGAAATATAGAGAACTTTGCGCATGTTAAGGAGGGAAGACCGGAGAAATTCTAAATCAGAATTGCTAGCAAATAGGGAATCAAGAGTCATGGGTAGAAATCAAACTTTGAAAGAGCTTGCCGCCTCTGAGTTGAATCAACAACTTTTATGCATAGCGTTCCCTACTTTGGATGCTACTACTAATTTTGAATTAAAATATGGACTAATAGTCTCTTGCCCACTTTTCATGGCCTTACAGGTGAAGATCCTGACAAGCATTTAAAGGAGCTTCATGTGATATGCACGAGTATGAAACCCATGCGGGTGACTGAAGAGCAAATCAAATTAAGAGCCTTTTTGTTTTCTTTGAAGGATTCAGCTAAGGATTGACTTTATTATCTACCCCCCAAAAGTATTGTCACATGGAACGAGATGAAGATGTTGTTTTTGGAGAAATATTTTCCAGCTTCAACGGCGGCTAACATTCAAAAGGAAATTTGCAGTGTATGGCAGCACAAAAAAGAGTCCCTACATGAATACTGGGAACGTTTTAATAAATTATATGCAAGCTGCCCCCATCATCAAATTAGTGAGCAGCTACTTATCTTGTTTTCTATGAAGGCCTTCTACCCAATGATAGTAGCATGATTTGATGCTGCTAGTAAAGGAGCTTTGGTGGTTAAAACTCTCGAGCCTGTGAGAAACTTTATTGCCAATATGGCGGCCAATTCTCAATATTTTGCACTAGGCTTGACCTTCCATCTAAGCCTATTAATGAGATAAACATTTCCTCCCTTGAACAACAAATTGCGAGTCTAACTTCTCTTGTTCGTCAAATGATTGTAGGTAATATGCAAACGGTGAAGGCTTGTGGGATTTGTTCAGTAGTAGGGCATCCAACCGAAATGTACCCAACTCTTCAAGAGGAGCCCATTGATCAAGTGAATGCGGCGGGTGTCCTGGAAAACCGCAAAGGAAGTATGATCCCTATTCGAGCATGTATAACTAGGAATGGAGGGATCACCCCAATTTAAGTTATGAGAATCCATAAGTAAATCAGCCTGCAACTCAAAATCGCCCAAGTTACCAGCAATATAAGCAACCATACCCCCCTAGACAACAACTGGGCCAAACTTGTAATTCTGGTATGTCTTTAGAAGATATTGTTAAGTCACTTGCCACTAATACTTTGCAATTTCAATATTCAAACTCAGATGGACCAGATGGAAATTGCAATTATTCAACTAGAAGCACAAAGTTCAGGGAAATTATCCTCTCAAACAGTAGTAAATCCAAGAGAAAATGCAAGTTCAATTGTTTGGTGGTAAAGAGGTTGAGATTACAGTAAAGGCAACACCTGTATCATCGAAGCAAGAAAAGGAGAAAAATGTCATTACAGATAGGAACGTTCCTAATGACAATGACGTACCTAAGCGTAAGTTTTTGCATCTTTCTGATTATAAACCAGTATCTCTTTTTCCTCATGCTTTAGCAGAATCTTGAAAAGATGAGAATATAAAGATTTATATAAGACTTTTCATAGATGCGAGATAAATATTCCACTTTTAAATTCTATTAAACAAGTACCTCGTTATGCTAAATTCCTAAAAGAACTATGTACACCTAAGAGAAAACATAAACTTAAAGGAAGTGAGAAGGTGAGAGTAAGGGAGAATGTTTGTCGCTTTCCAAAAAGAATACGGAATACGGATACGAGAAAAAAGCCCAGCGAATGATTTACATCATCCATAAGTTGTTCAAGAATGCTTACAACATTCACAAGAATCATCAGAGTCGGATGCAAAAGAATCATCCAACAAGCACATATGAACCAAAATACCAACAAGAATACTTGAAACCAAATATATAAATCTCAAATAGTCATGATCTGAATAAAACAAATATCTTGGGTCACATTGTCCAAATACAAGAATAAATCCAAGTCTCAAAATACAATATTGTTCAAACAAGCTACAAGAAATAATAATTAAATCCAGCACTAATACTTCATGTCACCGATACCATCTGGAACCTGTTCTCCAAAATCTGCAATTCAACGAATGCAGAAAAGAGGAAAAGAGAAAAATAAGTACCCGTCAATTGTAAATTACGGGCCACTTATAATGTAGGATACAACCACATGGGGAAACTAACTAACAACATGGTATAAGTATGATGTCAACATAAACAACTAGCATGGCAAAGTGAACAAGTGTAAATGGCATGAATCGAGTGTCAAGTAATCAAGTATCATGTAAACATGCATCAAGTGTCAAGTATCATGCAATCATGTATCAAGTGCCAAGTTTCAAGTCTCATGTATCATGTAATCAAGTATCAAGCAAGTATGTATCATGTTCAAGTATCATGTATCAAGTATCATGTTCAAGTCTTGTAGTGATTACTATTTAGGTAGCACTTCATGCAGCCCACTTTACATGGTTGCTATAACAAACAGTTTCGCTTTAGATTTCATAATGGACCATAGAGGGTTGTATACTCGGGGACAAGTCAAGTAATCGAGCTCCAAGCTCCAAGTATTATGTATCATGCAATTACGTGTTAAATTGTGCAAGTGGCAAGTATCATGTCTTGCGTGCAAGTATCAAGTAATCATGTGTCAAGTATCATGTCTCAAGTAATCGCGTAGGATCAGTGGATCCCCTTCTGAGTACATGTTCCTGAATTATCCACTATTAGATCTGTCTCTTAAACCCCGGCTTGGTTATTTATTATTAATGTCAAACAAGCATGTATATGTGTAAAATATATCAAGAATAACATGGCATGATCATGTAATAAGTTCAAGTTGCAAGATAAATATGTACGAGTGCAAGATATTTCATAAAGGAATAAAGTAGACAAATCTCAAGTTCATGATAGCAAGACCATACTGTATAAAATAGTGATTCCCATTGTTACAAGCATGCAAATCTGGTTCCATCTAAATGTATAGAAAATAGACTCCCAATCGAATCCAGCGAGTATAAATAAGTCATATATAAATTCACAAAAATATAGCTTAAAACTGATTTGAATACAGAAAATAGGTTCAGCCAGAAATCAGGAAAACGAATTCAAGAATAGGAAAACAGCATGAAAACATATTAAATAAATCCACAAAAAATCTAGGGTATTTCCCTATATGTCCAGTATCTAAATATCAAGTTTCATAAATTTCCAGTAAAATTAGATTAGTCATCAAAAATAAGAAAGCATCAATAAACGATAGTTTGGCAAATCTGGAATTCCCAACACCACTGTACGAAAACTAAGATATCTCGCAACCAGTGAAGCGATATTCAATTCCGCCAAAGGGATATGAAAATAGATAAAATATACTAACTTTCATATTTCACAAATATTTTTCATACAGTAAAAGGAATCAGGGTGAAACTACGATTCTTTACAGAACAGCGAGTAAAATACAGCAAGTATAGTTTTCATAAACGAGCATGAAACGACATGTAAAACTCACCAATAAAATCCACCGAAATTCTGGGTAATCCCTAACTAGATAAGGAAACACTGACCAAAGTTTTGGATCAAAATAATATATGTAGCATCAGTATCAAAAATCATTTAGTCATCAAACTCATCGAAAAACAAAATCTGGAAAAGATCTACACCTCTGTAGTAAAAAAGTCATAACTCAAACATACAAAAACGAAATCAAGCAAGGTCAGAGGGGTTTGAAAATAGACAAAAATTTTCTAAAATTCATGTTTTATACCAAAATTAAGATACTGACTTCAAGACAGTCCAAAACAGTAAACAAAACAGATCAGCGACAAAATACAGATTTTGCCCTTTAACAACAACTCAACTTATATCATACAAAACTTGTTCAAAACACAACCAAACATGAAATCAAGTCTACCAAGTGTCCAAACCTCATGAAATATGGTATCTAGCATGTCCACACCAAATATATCACATGGGTCTCAACCAAATCACGAATTCTCACAAAAGTCCCATATACATGATCAAATCAAGAACGGGTAAAACCTAAGTTAATTCATGTCCATATTGTGTCATGAGGCAACTATGGTCAAGTTTTCACAATAGAGACAAAACCCATCAAAAATAATACAAACAAGAGTCGTCTCTAGACCCAACTACACTATAGGTGGTATTTTTGACTCGTATCAAACAAATAAATTGGAGTACAAGTTACTTGCCTTAACCGAAGATGAAGAAAGATGAAAATCAAGAGTAACGAGCAAAACCCACGAGCGAAAATCCGCGAATAAATGAATCCAAGCAAACTCGAGCAAAAATCTCCACACGAACAAACTCCACAAAAGAGAGATGATCAAGAGAGAGATGACGATGATGGTGGCTTGCAGCCACGAGTTGATCGACACCGGCGAGAGAGAGAATTAGGGAGAGAGCAAGAGATTATACGATAGTGGTGGTTGGGATGTGTAGGTGGTCGGATGGCCAAGAGGGGGATCGGCCTGGGGGATGATGGGGCTCGGGATGATGCAGGCCGGAGGAGAGTGGGGCTCGGCCTGGGGTTGGCATCGGCTGTAGGTGGGGTGTGCGGCATCGGGTTGCGGCGCAAGAAAGGAAAGGGAAAGAGAGGCCGGGAGAGAGAGGTAGAGGGTTAGGGTTTGTGAGAGGGGGAGATATATATATATATATATGGGGTTCTAGGGTTAATGGGTAATTGGGTTGTGGGTAACTAGGAGTAGTAATAGCACTTGTTTAATTGGACTTTAATTAGGATACAAATGTATAAGATATCAAATAGGATTGTGGATTTTAATTTGGCTTTAGTAATCTTATTAGGGATCAAACAATAGGATTGGAAAAAGGATAACATCAAAACACGACCACAACACCCAAAAATAAAATAAAATAAAGAGAACGAGACCAAATGAAAGAAAGATCAAATAATAGAAGAACAAAATAAAAGAGACAACCAATCAAACACAAAAAGCTCAAAATGAAATAAAACGAATATATATTGAAAATAACTCCAACATACGGTTCAGAAAATAATAAGAGAGAAAATACACCAACGAAAAAAATACACTCAAAAATACACAAAATAAAAAACAGGGGTTACAATGTTTTTGCAATTATTCAAAAAAAAAAAAACTCCCTGCGAAGTGCAAAGATTAGGTATGTTTACTATCCCTTGTACGATAGGTAACACTAGAATTGAGAAGGCCATGATAAATTTAGGAGCTTCTATCAATGTCATGCCATATTATATATATATATGCTTATTTGAAATTTGGACCTTTGAATAAAACTGGTGTTGTGATTCAATTGGCTAATAGGTCGAATGCCTATCCTAAGGGTAAGCATTGGTATAAATACCCGAAACTCGGACCCGACCCGGACCCGGCATTGGATCGGAACCGACCCGGCCTATCCGGGTCCGGGTCCGGGTTCTAAAATGGGACCGGTTGTACTTTCGGGTCCAGGTCCGGGTCCGCTCAAAAGAGATCCGACCCAGACCCGGACCCGGACCGGTTGAAAAAAACCCAAAAAATCAACATAAAAATAAATATTCTATCCTCATCCCTTCCATCCTTCCTCCTCAATTCTAAATCTTCCTCTTCCAAACTCAAAACTCATGCCTTTTCCTTCTCTCCTCTATTCTAAATCCTCAACTCGCCGCATCCACTCGCCACTCACACTCCCACTCCTACCCGAACAGGTAGGAATATTTTAATAGGACCCGGACTTGGAACCGGACCCGGTCCTCACGGTTCCGGGTCCATTTTTTGGACCCATAGGGGATTGGGTCCGGGTCCGGGTAGTGAAGGACCCAACCCGATCCGACCCGATACCAATGCTACTAAGGGTGTAGTTGCAGATGTTCTTGTGCAAATTAATGATTTGGTTTCCCCTGCTGATTTCTATGTACTTGATATGGAAAATGGTGATCAAACTGCTCCTATTTTGTTAGGAAGACCATTCTTACATCCAAGACCAAGATAGATGTTCATAGTGGCACACTTACCATGTAATTTGATAGTGAAATTATTCAGTTTAACATTTATGATGCCATGAAATATCTTGAAGATGTTAATCCTGTTTATTTTATGATTGATTTTTTAGCATTTATGATTGATTTTTAACATTTATGATTGATTTTTATGATTGATGCCATAAAAATAAATAAGATGCCATGAAATTATTCAGTTTAACATTTATGATTGATTTTTTAGCACATGAAGTTTGTGAACTTGATGGACAAGATGTATTGGAAGTTGTCATTAGCAAGCATCTTGAGAAAAAGAATGAGGATTTGGTCTTGAATACTAATTTGCAGGAAACTGTTGCAGCGTTGAATGATTTTTCAAAGTTACAGCAGTCAAATAACGTTCCTTATATTGAATTATCAATTTCTAACGCGAGACATTTACCCTTTGTTTTGTCGGCCCCCATTCCAAATTTGAAGCTTCTCCCCAGTTACCTCAAGTACATGTTCCTTGGAGATGGAGGAACGTTACCAGTGATCATTTCCAGCAGACTTAGTGCACCACAAGAAGAAAAACTTGTGCAGGTCCGTAAGGAGCATAAGACGGCTATTATTTGGAAAATTGTGGATATTAAAGGAATTAGCCCTTCTACATGCATGTAGCGCCCCGAATTTCTAGATTAATAACGTAGAAATTACGTGGCACATTCCCAGTGATCCACTTCAATACAATATTAAACATAAACAACACCACTAAAATTTTCAAAATTTATTACAATAAATCTTTTACAAATCACAGCGGAATTCAAAACAAACTCAACTCAATAATATCTTTATTTACAACCCAAATTTAACTCAAACTGATGTTACAATTTTACACAAAGCACTTAAGAATCAATTTATCTCAAATAAGACTCTAGCATCCAAATGTCCATCACTAAGCAACTACCTGCAACATGTGAGGCTAGAGATGATCCCTAACCCCCAAACTAAAGGGGTTAGCCATAAATGGTGTGAGAAATATAAAAATAAACAAACCACATAAAAGATCATATCTCATAAATTCTGAAACAACAAGTACTAAATAAGAAAAATGAGAAATACGAAATGACAGTACATAAAACATCAAGTGGAGCTAAACTAAGTGTCGGGTGTAGGAAATAGGAAAAACCAAATGCATAAAACCACGCCAAGAAAATACAAGTTATATATGCAGACTCTCTAATGCGTACTTGTCGAAGTCTATGCATCCCATTCTACGTAGGTTCGGTGCAAGCCATTAACGTCTTCACTTCATATGGTTCAATCCCCGCTTTATGAACTAATCCTAACACGATGACTACTACGAGATAGAGATAAACTATGGATAGTATCTCATGCCCGATAATTCTGGAGATGGATCCCACACCCAAGATATTTCACTTGAATAATTCCGGAGATCATCCCACACCGAAACATTGACACGTCACCACAATATACCACATGTGCTTCACCTCGACTCCGATAATTCCGGAGATCAATCCCACACCACAAGTAGTTACCGTGATAATTCCGGAGATTGTCCCACACCACATGACTGTGATAATTCCGGAGACATATCCCACACCACTAATAATCTACTGTGATAATTCCGGAGATTAAATCCCATACCGAAAGCCATACTGAGGTACTTGACTCATGTTCCCATTCATCATATCACCACTAGTGCCTGTCCTTAATATTTTATTTTGGGTAAATTAATTACTTAACGAATCTCCTAGAGTGGTATACCCTACCGGCCTAAATTCAAATCCAAATAACTGAAATGCCTCAATGGGCCTCAACAAAATGCTCAACACCGGTATACTAGGGTCACACGCCTCTAGAGACTCAAACTCAAAAGTCTAAACAAGGTTCCACTAAACAGAGTGGCTCAACTCAATGTCTCAAATGAAATACTTATCTGAACATCTCAAAGTCAATTGCTTAATCATATACTGAACTGAATGACAAGCATATACTATATTATCTGAGAAACCAATCATTCGAATTAACACTGAAGTTTACAAATATCCTTCAGTACTAGTCGACTCATACTGATGATAAGTCGACTGTCCAGAGGACCAAATTCAAGATTTTACAAAAATAAACTAAGTCATTTAACAGTCGACTTAAGAAGGGATCAGTCGACTTACCCGAGGTAAATTCCAATAGTCTTCTAAAAAATATTCTAAGTAAATAAGTCGACTGTCCAGAAGGACTAATAATTCTTACAAAATAATTTTTTACAGTGGACCAGTCGACTGCCTATGAGCTAGGTCGACTGCCCAGAACAACTTTTCAACAATCTCGAAGATAAGGTATCAGGCTCGTACCAGTCGACTGCACAGTAGGCCAGTCGACTGTCGGCCTACATAATTTCAAAATTAGGTCTGACTACAAAATCGAATTCTGAAGCTTCTAATGAATGAATGATTATGTAAATAGTTCTCATTCAGGGAAAAATAATGATTCTCAACGAATCTCATCAGGTATATGTATATTTCACTCAAAACATTAATATGTCAAGATCTAAATTCTCATATTCTAAATCACAAATCCTCTGTTAGGGTTTTACAAGATCGAAATTTCTTTCACAAAACCAATAAGAATCTGATTTATAATTCTAAAGTCCAGTTGTTCATACACAAATCTCAACATGCTTTTAGCAAACAATTTTAATAGTAAGGATTTACTATTTCATTCACAATTATTCACATTATTCATACCACATTACGAGATCTAAATTGTTCCCAACATCAAATCAATTTATCAATGATACTTGCACACATGGATCAACCACAAGACAAATATCTTCCATGCATACATCAAATCAAACAACAAAACATACATCAAACAACAAAACAATTTATATATATCTCACATAAATCAAACAACAAAAGAAAACAAATTTTCATATCTCCCACCTTAGATTTTGAGAATAATCCACAAAAATCTCCCCTTTTGCTAGATCCAAAAAGCTCCCTGCTCCACCAAAAATAAATCTCCAAAATACAATATTTTATCAGCAATGACGGCTGGGGAAAGAAAATCTCTTAAATATGCCGGATGGGTAATTAGGATTTTACCCACACTTTGCAAAACAACCCTTCCCAAAATACAATTTACATATATAGATCATTCTTTGGAAATTCCGTCAAAACTCATTTATATTTGGATTTATAAGAAAATATACATTCTAAATCTCAATTTGTGCTGTTCAAAACGTCCAGAAATTGTATTTTGCACTTTAACCCCAAAAATGTCAAATTTACAAAAAGACCGTTCTTTCCTCAAAAAATTGCAAATAGTTCCAATAAATTTTAGAAAAATCTGGAAAAATACTAATTAAATCTCAAATATTAAATAAAGATTTTTCATAAAGAAAACTAAATTTTCACACTTCTCATAAAAGCATTTGCACGTGTTTTGCACGTGTACAAAAGATGAATTTTTCTGAAAATGTTCATTAAATCTCCAAAAATAAATTTAAATTCATTTTCAAATATAAAAATAATATTTGAAAATACGGGGTTCTACATCACTCCCTCCTTTGAAGAGTTCTGTCCTCAGAACTACTACTAATGAGTCCAAACAACATGTCATCAAAAGGAATAATATCTCATAAATAGAACATAGTCCAAATAATATATCAACAAAGAAATCAACATCTCATAATGGAAACATAGTTCAAACAATTGCATATCAAAATAAGAGAAATACAACTCAAACCAAGTACTATCATTCAAAAGAATTACAATCACATAATAGGAATACACTCATACAAACTGTCCGGGGAAATCCTTCCGCATGAGATCCTCAGGCTCCCAAGTAGCCTCCTTAAACTGCTGATTCCTCCACAACACCTTGACCATAGGTATCACCTTGCTCCTCAGAACTTTCTCTCTACGGTCAACAATCTCAACAGGTTGTTCCTTATAACTCAAGTTCACCTGTAACCCTTCAGGAATCTCTACCAACTGATGATTCTGATCTGGCACATATTTCCTCAACAATGACACGTGGAATACATCATGCACTTGTGCCAACTCCTCTGGAAGCTTCAGTCTATAAGCGGTCTTGCCAATCCGTTCCATGATCCTGTATGGACCAATGTACCTTGGCGCCAACTTGCCTCCCTTACCGAACCTGATCACTCCTTTGGTCGGAGAAACCTTGAGAAAAACTGTATCCCCAACTTCAAACTCCAAGTCTCTTCGTCGTGTATCAGCATAACTCTTCTGCCGACTTTGAGCCTCAACCAATCTCTTGCGAATCAGCTCAATCTGCTCTGATGTCTGCTGCACGATCTCGGGACCATACATCTGCCTCTCGCCAACCTCATACCAACAAACAGGTGTCCTGCACCTCTGCCCGTACAAAGCCTCATACGGTGCCATCCCAATACTTGCATGGTAACTGTTGTTATAAGCAAACTCAACCAATGCCAAGTATCTCTCCCAACTACCACCAAAATCCATAACACAAGCTCTTAACATATCTTCCAGCACTCGATTCACCCTCTCAGTCTGACCATCGGTCTGTGGATGAAAAGCTGTACTGAAATCGGTTCTGGTGACTAAAGCTGCTTGTAGGCTCTTCCAAAACCTTGAAGTAAACCTTTCATCTCTGTCGGACACAATCGACACAGGGACTCCATGAAGTCTCACAATTTCCCCAATGTACAACTCAGCCAATTTCTCCATCGACCAAGTAATCTTCATGGCTAGAAAGTGAGCCGACTTAGTCAAACGGTCCACAACAACCCAAATCGAGTCATTGCCCTTCGAACTCCTCGGCAAACCTGTGATGAAATCCATACTTATATTCTCCCACTTCCACTCCGGAATGGGTAACGACTGTAACAAACCTCCAGGTCTCTGATTTTCTGCTTTGATCTGCTGACAAGTCAGACACCTTGCCACAAAATCTGCTACATCCCGCTTCATACCAGACCACCAAAAATGCTGTTTGATGTCCCTGTACATCTTTGTGCCTCCTGGATGAATTGACAACAATGTACTCTGTGCTTCCTGCAAGATACTCTCTCTCAAATCTGCATTATCTGGAACACACAACCTCTCACCCAACCAAAGAATTCCATCTTGGACACGAAACTCCGATAGCTTGCCCTCTGAAACCTGTTGCAACATCTTCTGAATCTCTGAATCTGATCTCTGACCTTCCACAATCCTCTCTCTCAAGGACAGCTGCAGCCTCAACTGAGCCAAAGATGCCCCTAAACCTTGCAGTACCACCTCGATACCTGCCTGATCGATCTCTGCTGCCAACTCTCTTCGAGTAGTGATCAAACTCGATAAACTACTCTTCCTGCTAAGTCCATCAGCCACCACATTCGCCTTGCCTGGATGGTACTTGATCTCGGGACGAATGTCCTCCAATACCTCCAACCACCTTCTCTGCCGAAGATTAAGATCCTTCTGCTGATAAATGTACTTCAGGCTCTTGTGATCGGTGTACATATTAACCTTCTCACCATAGACATAATGCCTCCACAGCTTCAAGGCATATATGATAGCTGCTAGCTCCAAATCATGCGTCGGATAATTCTTCTCATGCGGACGCAGTTGCCTTGAACCATAAGCAATGACCTTGCCTTCTTGCATCAAGACACATCCCAAACCTCTGAGAGACGCATCACTGTAGATATCATAATCCTTCCCTGCTTGCGGCAAAGCTAAGATAGGTGCCGTAGTCAACCTTTCCTTTAACTCAAGGAAACTCTCCTCGCACTTATCTGTCCACACAAATGCCACACTCTTCCGGGTAAAACCTGTCAAAGGGACTGTAATCTGAGAATAACCCTGGATAAACCTCCTGTAGTAACCAGCCAATCCCAAGAAACTTCTGACTTCCTTCACAGACATTGGCCTGGGCCAATCCTTCACTGCTTCAACTTTCTGAGGATCAGTAGCTACTCCCTCCTTAGAAAGAATATGACCAAGGAAAGCTACCTCAGACTTTCAAAACTCACACTTCGACAACTTGGCATACAAGCTATGCTCCTGCAACTTCTGTAATACCGCTGTCAAGTGCGTAGAATGCTCCTCCTCCGACTTCAAATACACCAAAATATCATCGATGAATACTACCACGAAGGAGTCAATAAATGGCCTCAAAACCGGATTCATCATATCCATGAAAACGGCTGGCGCATTCGTCAATCTGAATGGCATTACCAGATACTCATACAGTCCATGACGAGTCCTGAAAGCTGTCTTACTCACATCTTCCTCCTTGACTCGTACCTGATGATACCCTGACCTCAAGTCAATCTTCGAAAACACAGCTGCTCCTCGAAGCCTGTCGAATAAATCATCAATCCGCGGCAGTGGATACTTGTTCTGAATAGTCACCCTATTCAACTCCCGATAGTCAATGCACATCCTCATTGACCCATCCTTCTTCTTGACCAGCAATACTGGCGCTCCCCACAGAGAAGAACTCGGCCTGATAAGCCCTTTGCTCAACAGCTCCTCAATCTGCTTCTTCACTTCATCTTGCTCTACAGGTGTCATCCTGTACGGAGCCTTGGAAATCGGCACGCTCCCCGGCTGAACATTGATGCAAAACTCCACATCTCTCTGCGGCGGTAGTCCTGGAAAATCATCCAAGAACACCTGAGAAAAATCTCTGACAACCGGAATGCTCTTGACTTCATCTGAAATTGCCATCTTGGATACCATTGCAGCTACCTTCGGAATCTTCTTCTTTCCTTGGAAAGTCACTGCAGGTCCACCAGGTGCTTTCACTAACACCTCCTTCTGCTTGCATTCGATCGTGGCATCATATATTGCCATCCAATCAATGCCGACGATGATATCCACACCCAAAACTTTCAGCTCGATCATATCAATGCCGAACAACCTCCCACCAATCTCGATATCACAGCCCTCGTAATATCGATCCGCAATCAGCTCTTCACCTGACGGCGTTGCCACCGACAAAATCCTGTCTGGAAACAACTTAGGTTCCACACCTAAGATCTTTGCAAAACTTGGCGATACAAATGTATGCGATGAACCAGTGTCAAATAAAACCTTGGCCTTTATTCCATTAATTAAAACAACTCCTGTTACAGTAAGAATGATACTCAATCTTAAATTGTTCTCAAATAAAGGTTTCATTTATTACATTGATTCAAATAAAATTCAAAATTCTTGCATACCCTGTATTACATTTTCCGAGTTACCAGCATCCTCCTCGGTTAATGCAAATACTCGCCCTTGCCTCTTCTGAAATTTGCTCCCACCAGAACCATCCTTCTTCGATTGTGGACAATGAGACTGAGAATGTCCTGCTTGCCCACACTGGGAACAAACCTGCCTTGCCAACTTCGGACATGCTGACCTGTAATGTCCTGCCTCCTTGCAGTAATAACAGGTCACCCCTTGAGCTGCAGGTGCCTTCTGCACTGGATCACTGAATTTGGCCTGCTTCGCTGGGAATCCCTTCCCACTCTGACCTGGTGCTGGCCTCTTGTTCCGGTTCCATGTATCTTGCTTCTTCTGGAACTGGTCCATATCCTCCTCAGTCATGGCTGCTCTCCTGACCAGCTTGTCGAATCTTCTGATGCCCAACGGGATCATCCTCGACCTCAAGCTTGGCCTCAAGCCCTGCTCAAACTTTTTGGCCTTTTTTGCTTCGTCAACAACCAACTCTGGTGCATACCGCGAAAGCTGAGCAAATTTGGTCTCATACTCCTGCACGGTCATGCTGCCCTGCTGAAGGTTCAAGAACTCAGTCGCCTTCTTCTCCTGAACATCTAGGGGAAGAAGCGATCTCTGAACTCCTCCAGAAAAGCTTTCCCAAGTCAACGGCTGGTCTCCCAAAGCCCTTTTCACTGACTCCCACCAGACACCAGCGTCTTTCTCAAGCTGCATCGAAGCTAACTTCACCTTGCTGGCTGCTGGAGTCTCCGATACCTCGAAGATCGTCTCCATCTTCCTAATCCAATCGTCTGCTACGGTTGGATCAGCTTGCCCCTCAAAGACTGGTGGCCTCATCCTCTTAAAGGATTGAATCTGCTTAATAGGATCGGCGTTCACCAACCCATGCCCAACTCCATGATTTGGCTGCGGATTCTGCTGCTGCGCTTGCTGCTGCGCCACGTTGAATGCCATCAGCGTGTTCAGTGACTGGTACACCTTGGCAAATTCAGCCTCAAGGTCGATCCCATTTCCTCGGGAACTACCAGATCCATCCTCATTGTTGCCACCATTCCTGTCCCTGGGTGCAACCATTTTGAATACTGCAAAACGAGGGAAAAGTTAGAGCATCACACACACAATTAAAATTCACATCAATATCCTTTGGCAAAATCAAAATTGAATCCCAAAGGTAAAACATCATATTCAATTCTATGTGATACTCACTCTTTAATGTCCACACCTAGATCATTTTTATGTCATGTTTAGTATTACTATTGAAGCGTCGCTCTGATACCAATCTCTGTAGCGCCCCGAATTTCTAGATGAATAACGTAGAAATTACGTGGCACATTCCCAGTGATCCACTTCAATACAATATTAAACATAAACAACACCACTAAAATTTTCAACATTTATTACAATAAATCTTTTACAAATCACAGCGGAATTCAAAACAAACTCAACTCAATAATATCTTTATTTACAACCCAAATTTAACTCAAACTGATCTTACAATTTTACACAAAGCACTTAAGAATCAATTTATCTCAAATAAGCCTCTAGCATCCAAATGTCCATCACTAAGCAACTACCTACAACATGTGAGGCTAGAGATGATCCCTAACCCCCAAACTAAAGGGGTTAGCCATAAATGGTGTGAGAAATATAAAAATAAACAAACCACATAAAAGATCATATCTCATAAATTCTGAAACAACAAGTACTAAATAAGAAAAATGAGAAATACGAAATGACAGTACATAAAACATCAAGTGGAGCTAAACTAAGTGTCGGGTGTAGGAAATAGGAAAAACCAAATGCATAAAACCACGCAAAGAAAATACAAGTTCTATATGCAGACTCTCTAATGCGTACTTGTCGAAGTCTATGCATCACATTCTACATAGGTTCGGTGCAAGCCCTTAACGTCTTCACTTCATATGGTTCAATCCCCGCGTTATGAACTAATCCTAACACGATGACTACTACGAGATAGAGATAAACCATGGATAGTATCTCATGCCCGATAATTCCGGAGATGGATCCCACACCCAAGATATTTCACTTGAATAATTCCGGAGATCATCCCACACCGAAACATTGAAACGTCACCACAATATACCACATGTGCTTCACCTCGACTCCTATAATTCCGGAGATCAATCCCACACCACAAGTAGTTACCGTGATAATTCCGGAGATTGTCCCACACCACATGACTGTGATAATTCTGGAGACATATCCCACACCACTAATAATCTACTGTGATAATTCCAGAGATTAAATCCCACACCGAAAGCCATACTGAGGTACTTGACTCATGTTCCTATTCATCATATCACCACTAGTGCCTGTCCTTAATATTTTATTTTGGGTAAATTAATTACTTAACGAATCTCCTAGAGTGGTATACCCTACCAGCCTAAATTCAAATCCAAATAACTGAAATGCCTCAATGGGCCACAACAAAATGCTCAACACCGGTATACTAGGGTCACACGCCTCTAGAGACTCAAACTCAAAAGTCTAAACAAGGTTCTACTAAACAGAGTGGCTCAACTCAATGTCTCAAATAAAATACTTATCTGAACATCTCAAAGTCAATTGCTTAATCATATACTGAACTGAATGACAAGCATATACTATATTATCTGAGAAACCAATCATTCGAATTAACACTGAAGTTTACAAATATCCTTCAGTACTAGTCGACTCATACTGATGATAAGTCGACTGTCCAGAGGACCAAATTCAAGATTTTACAAAAATAAACTAAGTCATTTAGCAGTCGACTTAAGAAGGGATCAGTCGACTTACCCGAGGTAAATTCCAATAGTCTTCTCAAAAATATTCTAAGTAAATAAGTCGACTTAAATGGTTAATAGGTCGACTATCCAGAAGGACTAATAATTCTTACAAAATAATTTTCTACAGTGGACCAGTCGACTGCCTATGAGCTAGGTCGACTGTCCAGAACAACTTTTCAACAATCTCAACAATAAAGCATCAGGCTCGTACCAGTCGACTGCACAGTAGGCCAGTCGACTGTCGGCCTACAGAATTTCAAAATTAGGTCTGACTACAGAATCGAATTCTGAAGCTTCTAATGAATGAATGATTATGTAAATAGTTCTCATTCAGGGAAAAATAATGATTCTCAACGAATCTCATCAGGTATATGTATATTTCACTCAAAACATTAATATGTCAAGATCTAAATTCTCATATTCTAAATCACAAATCCTTTGTTAGGGTTTTACAAGATCTAAATTTCTTTCACAAAACCAATAAGAATCTGATTTATAATTCTAAAGTCCAGTTGTTCATACACAAGTCTCAACATGCTTTTAGCAAACAATTTTAATAGTAAGGATTTACTATTTCATTCACAATTATTCACATGATTTATACCACATTACGAGATCTAAATTGTTCCCAACATCAAATCAATTTATCAATGATACTTGCACACATGGATCAACCACAAGACAAATTTCTTCCATGCATACATCAAATCAAACAACAAAACATACATCAAACAACAAAACTATTTACATATATCTCACATAAATTAAACAACAAAAGAAAACAAATTTTCATATCTCTCACCTTAGATTTTGAGAATAGTCCACAAAAATCTCCCCTTTTGCTAGATCCAAAAAGCTCCCTGCTCCACCAAAAATAAATCTCCAAAATACAACATTTTATCAGCAATGACGGCTGGGGAAAGAAAATCTCTTAAATATGCCGGATGGGTAATTAGGGTTTTACCCACACTTTGCAAAACAACCCTTCCCAAAATATAATTTACATATATAGATTATTCTTTGGAAATTCCGTCAAAACTCATTTAAATTTGGATTTATAAGAAAATATAAATTCTAAATCTCAATTAGTGCTGTTCAAAACGTCCTGAAATTGTATTTTGCACTTTAACCCCAAAAATGTCAAATTTACAAAAAGACCCTTCTTTCCTCAAAAAATTGCAAATAGTTCCAATAAATTTCAGAAAAATCTGGAAAAATACTAATTAAATCTCAAATATTAAATAAACATTTTTCATACAGAAAACTAAATTTTCACACTTCTCATAAAAGCATTTGCACGTGTTTTGCACGTGTACAAAAGATGAATTTTTCTGAAAATGTTCATTAAATCTCCAAAAATAAATTTAAATTCATTTTCAAATATAAAAATAATATTTGAAAATACGGAGTTCTACAATGCATGCATCATATCTTACTTGAAGAGGGAGAAAAACCTTCTCGTCAACCTCAAAGAAGATTGAACCCACCTATGATGGATGTATTGAAGAAGGAGACCCTCAAACTTCTTGAAGTTGGAGTGATTTATCCTATTTCAGATAGCAATTGGGTTACCCCAATTCAAGTGGTTCCTAAAAAGACTGAAACAACTGTTGTGAAAAATCAGAATGATAAGTTAGTTCCTATCCTTGTTCAGAATGGATGGCAGGTTTGTATAGAATATAGAAAATTAAATGATGTAACCCGCAAGGACCACTTCCCCTTACCTTTTATTTATCAAATGCGTGAAATGTTAGCTGTGTTAGGAATGTGTCTTGAATACTCGTGGTTCAGATTAGAAGAAGGTAAGATGAAGAACGGAGGTCGAAGCATTGAAGAGAGTACAGGAAAACATAGCAGCAATAGTGCAAGCAGAGTTGCAGTCGACTGTCCAAAGTTGCGGTCGACCACATCCCCCGACCACATACCCGACTGCAGTTGCACAGGGTTTGACCGAGAGGAGGATGATCGACCGGTCTTGTTGGACGGTCGACCGACTGTGGCGCCGTGTTGATTTTGGGCCTCGATTTGTTATGTCGTTTCAGCCGAATCTTCAACTCCAAGTTAGATCGTACGACTCCTATTCAGTTACTTCTCCTACAGGTTATATCGGATGACTGAGAAACAAGATTAAACCTAGGGTTCTCTCTATTATTATATACATATATTGTAAACTCCTCCAATATGTTGATATTTTCACCATTGCAAAGTGAGGCTTGAGAGAGAGAGAGAGTTCTTGGTAGGTGAGTTGAGTGAATCAGTAACTCCTTCTAATATCTTCTAGTTGAATATCAAATGTATCTATATTCCCCCTGGATTAAGCGAAAGCTAATTGGGATAAATTCTCGTTGTGTTTGTATTAGATTGGTGGATCTACTTGCTTGCTCAATTGATTTGTCTCATCTACTTTGACTTCCTCATTGCTCTATTCAGTTCCACTGCGACAATGAGCATTTGTTGATGCCCTAATCTCAATAACTGGTATCAGAGCTTCAGGTTGTTGATTCTCTTGGTTAAGATGACAGGTCACAGTCGTTTGAAGATCAAGAAGTTCAATGGAAAGATCAATTTCAATCTTTGGAAGGTTGACATGTATGATGTCCTTGTTCAAGAACGTTTGCAGTTAGCCGTTAAGAAGAAGGAAAAGCCAACTGATATGAAGGAGGATGTGTGGAAAGATATTCGTGAAATAGCCATAAGTCTGATCCGACTATCATTGGCAGACGGGGTCAAGTGTAGATTTCTTGAAGAAACTGATGCGGCAAGTTTGTGGAAAAAACTCATAGCTGACTACTCTAGTTCATCGTTATTATATCAGATGCATTAGAAGTGAAAGTTATTTCGTTTGTTAATGAAGGAAGGTACCGATCTCCAAGACCACATCACAGAGTTCAATAAGGTTCTATATGAACTCAAGGCGATAAACGCGGATGTGTGTAAGGAAGATAAAGCTTTTAACCTGATATATTCACTGCTGGATTCGTATAAGTTTTTGATCACTACCATGCTACACGGTAGATGTTCCAAAGAGAGTATTTCGGTAGATGGTGTAAAAAAGGCATTGAAGGAAAATCAACTTAGAAAGGAGATCCATAAATCATCGTCTAATTCAAGTTGTCTGGCAGTGGAAGGTCCTTCAGGGAGAAGACAAAGTGCTATGCAAAAGGATTCAATCGGTTGTCGATATTGTAAGAGGTCAGGGCATATCAAGAAAGATTATTGAAAATTGCAGAATCAGGAGCGCACCAAGAATGGGAATTCAGCCGCTAATGTGGTTAGTGCCATTGATTCAGGTGATTCGTGTATTCTTGTTTCAAATTCTTTAGAAGTGGACTGTAGTTGGTTCTTGACTCAGGGAGTTCTTCTCATATTTGCCCCGAGAGGGAGTTATTTTCTACTTATAAGTCTACTACAGGGCATAGTGTGAGAATGCGAACTGCAGAGATTTGTGAAGTAGTAGGTGAAGGGATAGTTGAGTTGAAGATGTCAGGTCTAAACATGTTCACTTTATGAGATGTTTTGCATATTCCTCTAATTAAACAGAATCTAATTTTCTTGGGAACTCTTGATGCATGGGGTTGCAGGTACACAGCTTGAGGTGGAGTTCTATCTATTTTTAGAGTCATCGTATGGTGGTTAGAGGTATGAGAGTGGTTGGGCCAGGCCAAAACAATCTCTACATGCTTTCGGGAATCTAAAATACTTGCGCAAATGTTGCTCCTTTTTCCGTTATTCCACAAGCTCATCTAGTTTGTAGCAACTAGCATCATCGAAGAAAGACTACGACGTTTGAATATCGTCAGGAGGTGGAGAGTGCCTTGATGTAGGTGGTGTTCATGCGGAGGTCGGCAACTCCCTGATAACACCTACTGACGTGTGACCTTGAGGGGGTATACTAATCGGTGAGATTGGGTAGAGATTTGTTCAACTAGAAGAAGAACCTATTGTTCTAAGTGTTTTTGCAAGTGGAGTTTTAGTAGAGTCTGGAGATGAATAATTACATAATGTGATAGCACTCGTATTCTATCCAAGGTAGAGTTTGTTAGGAATGTGTCTTGAACACTCATGGTTCAAATTATAAGAATTTAAGATGAAGCACGGAGGTCGAAGCGTCGAAGAGAGTAGAAGAAAACAAAGAGCAATAATGCAGGCAGAGTTGTGGTCGACTGTCCACAGTTGCGGTCGACCGCATCCTTCGACCACACACCAGACCGTAGTTGCACAGGGTTTGGCCGAGAGGAGGACGGTCGATCGGTCTTGTTGGACGGTCTAACGACCGCGGCACTGTGTTCATTTTGGGCCTCAATTTGTTAGGTCATTTCTACCCAATCTTCAACTCCAAGTTAGATCGTACGACTCCAATTCAGTTACTTCTCCAACAGGTTATATCGGACGACTGAGAATCAAGATTAAACCTAGGGTGCTCTTTATTCTTCTTTATATATTGTAAACTCCTCCAATATGAGAGTAGAGTACTTCATTGATATTTTCTCCATTGCAAAGAGAGGCTTGAGAGAAATAGTTCGTGGTGAGTAAATTTAATTTCTTGTATTGAGTGAATTAGTAACTCCTTGTAATCTCTTCTAGTTGAATATCAGATCTCCCTATATTTTTCCCTGGAGAAAGCTAACCGGGATAAATTCTCATTGTGTTTGTATTAGAATGGTGGATCTACTTGCTTGCTCAATTGATTTGTCTCATCTACTTCGACTTCCTCATTGCTCTATTTAGTTCTGCTCCGACAACGGGCCTTCGTTGACGCCCCAATCCCAAAAAAAGGTCATTCTTGCTGTTGTTTCTTTGATGGTTACTCAGGTTATTTTCATATTGCAATTACTCCAGAGTATTAAGAAAACACAAATTTTACATTCCCATTTGGAACTTTTACATATCGTTGCATGCCCTTTGGCCTTTGCAATGCCCTAGCCACTTTCCAAAGATGTATGGTTAGCATATTTTTAGATTATATTAAGCATATCATAGAAGTCTTTATGGATGATTTCACAATTTATGGAGACTCCCTTGATAATATTTGCATAACCGTACATTTGTTCTTTAAAGATGCATAGAAACTAACATTGTGTTAAATTCTAAAAAAATGTCATTTTATGGTTGAACAAGGTATTGTTTTGGATCATTTTGTTTCATCTAGGAGAATTGAGGTTGATGAAACCAAAGTTGATATCATTCAATCTTTACCTTATCCCACTAATGTGCGGGAAGTTCGTTCTTTTCTTGGACATCTAGGTTTTTACCGAAGATTCATCAAGGATTTCTCCAAAATAGCATTACTCTATGCAAGTTGCCACAAATGGATGTGTCTTTTGAGTTCGATGAGGCATGTAAAGGGGTGTTTGATAAGTAGAAGAAACTACTGACTTCTACCCCAAGTATCCAGGCTTATGTCTGGAATGTTCCTTTCAAGAGAATGTGCGACGCAAGTGATTATGCAGTAGGCGCTATTTTGGGTCAAAGAATTGGGAAAGCGTCTCAAGCAATTTATTATGCTTCAAGAACTTTGAATGATGCTCGGAGAAATTACTCTACTACTGAAAGATAACTTTTAGCTGTTGTTGTTGCTTTAGAAAAGTTTCGATCTTATTTGCTTGGTACTAAAATCATTGTTTACTCCGATCATGCAACTGTGTGTTATTTGATGACAAAGAAAAAGGCAAAACCAAGATTAATAAGATGAATACTTCTCTTGAGTGAATTTAATATGGAGATCAGAGAAAAAAGAGGCACAAAAAATCTTGTTGCATATCATTTGAGTCATTTAGTTCATGTGGAGGATGAACTCCGTCTACAGGAAACGTTCCCTAATGAGCAATTATTCTCTGCGAGTGTGACATTACCTTGGTATGCGAATATTGTAAATTATTTGGTTACTAATATGTTACTTCATGGTGTGTTTAAGGCTCTAAGAGATAAGATCAAGAGTGATGCCAAATACTATGTTTGGGATGACCCATACTTATGGAAGCATTGTACAGATCAAGTGATAAGAAGGTGTGTTTCTGAAAATGAAATTATTTCTATTCTTACCTTTTGTCATTCTTATGCTTGTGGATGTCACTTTGGAGCTAAGAGGACAGTGAGAAAAGTAATAGAATGTGGTCTACATTGGTCATCTTTATTCTGAGATTCATATTCTTTTTGTAAGTCATGCGATCATTGTCAAAAGACAAGTAATATGAAATGCCACAAACCCCCATACTATTTTGCGGATTTTTTGATGTTTGGGGCATCGATTTCATGGAACCGTTCCCTGTATCTTTCGGTTATGTTTATGTTTTGCTTGTTGTTGATTATTTCTTGAAATGGGTGAAAGCTAAAGCTACCAAGACTGATGATGCTAAAGTTGTTACAGATTTTATCAAGTCAAACATATTCTCCACGTCTGGAATTCCAACAGCTCTAATAAGTGATAGAGGAAATCACTTTTGCAGTCGCACTATGGAGACCTTACTTGATAAAGTACCGTGTAACCCACAAGGTTTCAACTGCCTATCAACCGCAAACTAGTGGACAAGCAGAAGTGTCGAGAGATCAAGTCCATCATTGAAAAGACGGTCAATCCAAGTAGAAAAGATTGAAGTTTGCGCTTGGATGATACCTTGTGGGCGTATAGGACTGAATATAAGATTTCCATTGGTATGTCACTTAATCGGTTGGTGATTGGGAAACCATGCCACCTTCCAATTGAGTTAGAACACAAGGCTTATTGGGCTATCAAGAGTTTCAACATTAAGATGGATGAAAGTGGGGAACACAGGAAGTTGCGACTATAAGAGTTAGAGGAAATTCACAATGTTGCCTATAAGAGTGCAAGGATTTACAAAGAAAAGACGAAGCTTTTCACGACAATATGAATTCTAGGAAGGAGTTTAAAGTTGGCCAAAAAGTCATTCTATACCATTCACAGCTTCATTTGTTTCCTGGTAAGTTGTGTTCTTGTTGGATTGAAGATTTTGTTGTTACTAATGTTTTCTCATGGTGCAGTTGAAATTTAAAGTTAGCAACTTTCAAAGTGTTCAAGGTAAATGACCATAGACTTAAGACTTTCTATGAAGGTTTCCAAGTAAAGAATGTGGCAAAATTGGATCTTGAGGACCTGATTTATACTGATTGAAGAAGAAAGGCTTGAGCTTGAGTCGAGCCGACGACAAGAAACAAAGGCTCTGCTAGGGAGGCAACCAAGGGCAGTTTATTTTCTTATTCTCGCATTTATATTTTGGTTATTTTTTCCTTTTATTTGCATTTCACCTTATATTGGGTACAATGTTAGTTTTAAGTGTGGGAGAGGGGATTTAGATTGTGTTTTAATTTGTTTTTAAAAAAATTGCGGTTCTCTACAATTTTTGGTGTGCCATGAGCAAGATTCAATTAAGCTTAAAAAACTTATAGCATGAATAAGTAATCTTCCAACTTAGAATTAATTAGTCTAGTTATTTTTCTTGAGAATGATAGTGACTAAATTTGGTAGACAAAAGCCGATGAGATTTTGAGTCACTATTTTCTTTCATGTGAGATATTCTTCCATGGATTTATTTCCCTAGAACTTGCCTTGACCCTCTTCGAGGTCATATTGACACTTGCATGTATGAACATGATTAAGGCCATCTTTGTTAAAAACTACATAAGCCAAATAGCCTACAACGACAAAGCCTTTTTCCCAACTAGTTGGGGTCAGCTACATGAATCCTAGTTTTCCATTCTGCTCGTTTTAGCACAATATCTTCTGTAAGGCCACAAGCTATTATATCTTTTCTTACCGTTTCCATCCAAGTAAGTTTAGGTCTTCCCTTACCCTAACTCTAGCCTCAATACTTAATAAATCACTCTTTCTAACGGGGCACTACTAGGTCTGCGTGTGACATGTCCAAATTACCTAAGGCGATTCTCTCTTAATTTATCTTGGATAGTAGCTACCTTTACCATGTCTCGTATATGCTCGTTTCTAATTCTATCCTTCCTAGTTTTACCACACATCCATCTTAGCATCATCATCTCGGCTACACTCATTTTTTGGACATGTTGTTCTTTATTGCCCAACACTCTGCTTCATACATCATTGATGGTCCAACAGCCATCCTATAAAATTTTCCTTCAACTTCAAAGGTATACGTTTGTCACACAGAACACCACTGGTACTTCTCCACTTATGCCACCCTGCTTGGATCCTATTTATAACATCTTCACAAATCTCTCCATCTCTTTGAATAATTGAGCCTAAATGTCGGAAACGATTTCTCTTAGGTATCTCTTGAGCATCAAGCTTCACTACATTCTCATTTATGTTCTGAATATTACTAAAATTATACTCCATATACTCAATTTTAGTTCTTCTTATTCTAAAGCCTCTAGCTTCCAAAGTTTCCGTCCACGATTCTAATTTGGCATTGATTCCTGCTATAGTCTCATTCACTAAGACGATGTCATCGGCAAAATGCATACACCATGACACCTCATCTTAAATTTCTCGTTTCAATTCATCCATAACCAAAGTAAAAGGTAGGGACATAAAGTCGAACCTTGGTGTAAACCTACTATAATGGAAAAATCACTGGTTTCTCCTGTAGTTGTTCTAATTGTGGTCTTTGCTTCTTCATACATATCCTTAGTTACCTCAATATACTGAATAGTTACGCTTTTATTATTTAACTGCCATGCCCCACTTCCAAAAAAATGGAGATACGACACGTGACGAAGCCCCAACGGATGATGTATGCATCACCCATAAGCTGTAACAGTTTAACTCAACAATATAAAATGTAATAACAACCACGCATGCAATAAGATAATCACATAAACATGAATAATCCATGAAATGTCTCATACATAACCAACATCTGGAAAGAAATAACTTCGAGTCACCAAAGCCCGGAATACAATGTATGATAACAACAATACTGCAACACACAATAACAATGAACAGTTTCATTTTAAGATTTCGTAGTGGAACCTATAGAGCAGTATATTCAGACAAACAGTAACAGTAATAGTAATAACAAATAAAGTCATGGATCATGCCCTTATGCATCCAGAGATAAACAGTGGGTACCACGGTAACAGTGGGGAAAACGAGTTCCCTTCTGAATACGCATTTCTATATTTTCCACTACTAGATCTTTCCCATAAAAACTCCGGCTTGATTAGTGTTCATTATTATTAAACAGATGTGAACGAATACAAACAAGCTAAAAGACATGGCAAAAATAAAGGACAAGTCTAAGATGAATAGGAAACACAATGGGTGACAAAAACAACTCATAATAGTCAAAACAACGAAGCTTCCAGTTCTGGACAGCAAAACACTACTGCACCAAATCTGATATTACTATTTCTACAGAACTGCTAATCTAGATCCATCAGAAAATATGGAAACTAGACTCTCTGCCGAATCCAGTGCATATGTACAAGTCATACATCAGACACAGTAACAGGGTTGAAAACAGTGTTTAATACAGTACTTATGTTCAACCTAGAAAATACAAAATCTTGTTTTGAAGCATGAAAAGATTTGAAAACATCATAATTAAATCTGAGAAAAATCTGAAACATTCCCTAACATATCTAATCTCAAAATATAAAATATCATAAATTTATATTACAGATAGTATAGTTAATAAAATTGGGAAAACAGAGTAAAGTAACCAAATCTCAATTCTGAAAGTTTAGACACAGCAGGCTCAAAACAGAGATAATTCACAAAGTACAATTCAAAATCCAGATCCGTCAAAAGGGTGGTAAAATAGAAAAACAGGCTACATTTTATCTTCACAAAGTTTTCATCAAAAACGAATAGAATCAGGTTGAAAACATAGTTCTTTACTGAACATGATGCAGTTCGAAAATATATCGATTGGTTTCATAAGCATGAAATGAGATCCAAAAGTCAGTAATTAATTCCACAAAAATTAGGGATTGATCACAGTCATTTCCAAACATACTCAGCAAAATATAGATTTCAAATTCTACTTTTAGTATCAGTTTTAAAATAACATTTCATATAGAATACATATAGTTCGGAATCTGGAATATACAATATGACTGCAGTAAAACAACAAACAATATGACTGCAGTAAAACAACAATAAGTCATGCATAGAAAATCGGAATTCAGATCCGTCAAAAGTTCTGAAAACTAGAAAACAAAGGCTATAAATCATGTTCACAAATTTATTTCTTTTACTGATGTTAACAGGGTCAAATTTACTGTACAAAGACAGGGCAATAGCAAAACCAAAGTTCTTTTATGCATTTTATCGAATAGTTTAATTGCAAACGATCCAAACTAAGAAATCATACAAAGCATGGCATATGGTTCACTCAAATTAGCATAGCATGTGTATTAATGGTCGAAAATAAGATAATACATCAGACAAGAATTTATGAAGCAATCATCTACAACATACGATATGACACAACAAGCATACAACCAAGTTTTCCACCTATTCTAATTGTTTTCATGCAATGGGTGTCAACTACTGTGAACTACTCATGATCAAGAGATGAAGGAACGGATCAACTAACAAAATATGGTCATCATGCGAGCACTAAAAATTCATGCGAGACTATTTGTGGTACTTAACTTGTATGACAAAAGACTCATACAAGCTACTTGCCTGAAAACGACAACGAAGATTAAGATTAGAATAACAGGAATGGATCCCGACACACGAACACGAACACACGAACGAGAGACGACACGAACCAACACCAACACGAAACATGGCAGTGCACGTGCTTTCACACTCACACATAAGGGCAACAACAAACAGCGGCAGTAACAGCAATACCGTCGACAGCGGCTAGCGGCAGCCAACGGCAACTCAGCAATCGGCGGCAGTGCTCGGCACAGCGACGCGACGGAAGGGCTGGGGTGTGCTACGACAGGTACAACGGCTAGGGCTTAGGCTCTGGGGGTTGCGGGTAGGGGGGTTTGCAGATAGGGGGTTTGCGGGTGGTCAGTGTACACGGGGGTGTAGCGGAGAGGAGAAGAGGAGAGGGGTGGTTGCCGGCGTCGGGTGTAGGATGACGACAACAGCGAAGAGAGGAGGTCGGGAGAAAGAGCGATCGGGATAGGATAGGGTAGATGACGGCTAGAAGCGAGTGAGAGAATAATAGGGTTTTGGTAATTAGGGTTAGGGAGTTTAGTGGGGTTATATAGAGTCAATATGGGTTTTGGGGAACTGGGAAGTATCCAATAGGAAGAAAAGAGTTCAATAAGAGACAAATAGGCCGAAATAGGTTTAAACAATAAACAAGATCAAGAACAAATTTGTAGATCAACAAAATGAGAATATAAAGGCTGAATCAACCAAGAATGAAAATGAATCACAAGGAGAACAACAACATACACTCAAAGGGACAAAAATCAATAAAACCAGAAATAAAATAAGATAATCAGAACTTAATTAAATACAAATAAAAATACAAAAATGAGTCATAGGGGTTACACATCCTACCCACCTAACAAGAAGAATTTCGTCCTCAAAATTCAACAAGAAGTACATAGGATAACCCCAAAAAGAAAAGAAAACAGTAACAAAAGCAGAACAACAAAACAAGAACTACACAAACAAATGAGAAAACCTCCGCTGGATATCCTCCTCCAGCTCCCAAGTCGACTCACCTAGCGAGTGAGGATTCCAAGAAACACGAACAAGCTTGATCACCTTGTTCTTCAAAACCTTCCCCCGCCGGTCCAAAATAGCAACTTGCGGAATTTCAAAAGACAAATCCGGCCTCATGATAAATCCGAGTAGTCAATCACGTGGCTCTCATCACAGATATACTTTCTTAGTTGCGAGACATGGAAGACGTCGTGCACTCCAGATAAAGCCGGGGCAATGCAAGATGATAGGCCACCTTGCCTACTCGTTCCATGATGTCAAATGGTCCGATGAACCTAGGGCTTAGATTGTCCCCCCACCAAACCGAATGACACCACTCTACGGCGATACCTTAAGAAAAACATGGTTACCAACCTCAAACTCCAAGGCTCTCCTATGGACATCTGCCCATCTCCACTGCCTATCTTGTGATGCCTTAAGATGCTTCCTGATTTAAGTCATAGCATCATCAGTCCTAGTGATCAACTACGGACCTAACAAATTCCTCTCACCAATGTCATCCCAGCACATTGGTGATCTGCACTTCCGACCACATAGTTCCTCGAACGGTGCAGCTTTAATACTGGCCTGAAAGCTGTTATTGTACGAGAACTCTACAAGATGCAAATGGTCCTCCCATAATCCTCCAAACTGCAACACACAGGACCTCAACATGTCCTCTAGAGTTGGCATGCTCCTCTCTGACTATCCATCTATCTGAGGGTGAAAAGCTGTGTTGTACTTCAACTTACTCCCTAGACTACTCAGAAGACTCTCCCAAAACTGTGACCTGAACCTCGTATCCCTATCGAATACAATACTGACTGGAACCCCATGATGTCTGACAATCTCTTGCATGTACTTCTCAGCTAAGCTCTCAGTAGACTGTTCAACTCTAAAGGGAACGAAGTGAGCACTCTTGGTCAACCTGCCCACAATCACCCAAATGGCATTGTGACCCTTAAGACTACTCGACAAAGCGGTCACAAAATCCATGGTGATGTGTTCCCACTTCCACTCCGGAATGGGAAGAGGCTGAAGAAGTCCGGCGGTCCTCTAATGCTCTGCCTTCACCTGCTGGCAGATCAAGCACTGCGACACAAATCTCGCCACAACCCTCTTCATATCATGCCACCAAAAGTGAAGCTTCAAGTCCCGGTACATCTTAGTATAACCTGCTTGAGCCTCCTTAATCTGCTCAACAAGAGACGACTGCAACTGAAGCATCATGCAACTCCGATCAGAACCTGGCAAGATCACATCCAAATCCAACCTCCTCATCTGCTCAACAAGCTCTCCCTGCTGAGTTAGGAACATGGCGACTACTCTCCTACTCAAAGCATCTAGCACCAAGTTCACTCTACCAGGATGGTATTGCAAACTGATATCATAGTCAGCCATTAACTCCAGCCATCGCCTCTACCTCATGTTCAGTTCCTTCTGAGTGAAGAAAAACATGAGACTTTGTGGTCAGTAAAGATTTCCACTCGGTCACCAAGCAGATAGTGTCTCCACAGCTTCAAAGCAAAGATCACCACAACTAACTCCAAATCATGGGTAGGGTAGTTCTTCTAGTTCTGCCTCAACTTTCTGGATGCATAAGCAACAACTCGGCCCTTCTGCATCAACACTGCACCTAGGCCATTGCCACAAGATTCACAATGAACCACAAAACCAACCGAACCATCCGGAATAGTCAACACTAGCGCTGACGTCAACCGGCCTTTCAACTCTGCAAAAGCTCCACTACAAGCTCCATCCCAGACAAACTTCTGATCTTTCCCAGTCATCTTAGTCAATAGACCAGCTATCTTTGAAAAGTCTTGGACAAACTTCCGATAATACCCAGCCAAACCAAAGAAACTTCTCACTTCCGAAACTGACTTAGGAACAGGCTAATCCTTGATCACAGAAATCTTGGTCAGATCGACAGAGATACCATCACCTAAGATAATCTGCCCCAAAAAGGTAACTCGATCAAGCCAGAACTCACACTTGCTGAGTTTCCCTTAGAGCTAATTCTCCCTCAAGGTTTGCAGAACCAACCTCAAATGATCAGCATGATCCTTCCGATTCTGAGAATACACCAGAATGTCGTCTATGAAGACCACCACAAATCTATCCAAAAATGAAGAGAAAAGCCTGTTCATCAGACTCATGAATACAACTGGTGCAATGTGACTCCGAAAGGCATCACTAGGAACTCATAGTGTCCATATCTGGTCCTGAATGCAGTCTTCTGCACATCAGCTTTCTTCACCTTCACTTGATGATAACCAGAGCGAGGGTCCAACTTCGAAAAGACAGCAACTCCGCCTAGCTGATCAAACAAATCATCGATCCTGGGTAGCGGATAGCGGCTCTTCACTGTAACACTGTTTAGCTCACGGTAATCCATGCACAGACGATGACTTCCATCCTTCTTACTGATAAACAAGATAGGAGCACCCCACGGGGACACATTGGGCCTGATGAAGCCCAAATCCAGCAATTCTTGGACCTGCACCTTTAGCTCTACTAGCTCAACTGGTGCCATCCGGTAAGGACTCTTCGATATCGGCGCAGTACCTGGCTGAACCTCAATACTAAATTTCACTTCCCTATCGGGGGTAGTCTAGGAAACTCCTCTGGAAACACATCCGGAAATTCCCGCACTACAAGAGGTGCGGCCTCACAGCCTGAGTGCAACTCCATTGCACAACCTGCATCGACAACTACTTCTTGACCACGACCAAGGGGTAACTCCCCAGCATGGAACTCAAACTCTGCACGGCCTGGCATCGTGAAAACAACATTCTTCGCTCGAAAATCAATGATCGTGTGGGTCTCACCCAGCCAATCCATGCCGAGAATCACATCAAACCCTGAACTGCCGATCACAATCAGATCTGCTATGAAATCAGCACTTCCAATCACCACGGGACTCTGCTTGCACTCTCGGGAACAAACAAAAACACCGCCACCTGTGGTGATGTTCCAAGCTACTGGCATCACACTGCACTCCAACTGATGCTGATCCACAAAGCGAGAGGATATGAAGGAATGGATGCCCCAGAATCAAAAAGAACATGAGCAGGAAATGAATGAACAAGAATAACATCAAAGATAGAGTCAAAACAAGGAAAAGGATGAATAGATGAAGGATAACCAAGGAACATGGAAAAATGGTGCAAGAAGGCAACATGAATGAAAGATGCAAAAAAATAAAATAAGGAAAAAATAACAGAGCAACAAATGAAAATACAAAAGAATACCTGTAATGACTTCTTCCGCAGTCTCAGCTTCCTCCGCTATCAAGTGAAAAGCCTGACCTCTCCCTGGAGCAGCGGTTCTCTGACCGACGATCTGACACTGAGGGGGAAGTGGCGTTCTGACTTGATTATTGACTGGCACGACTGCAGCCTGGTCGTGCCTCCTCCGAGGACAATCTCGAACCAAGTGGTCGGTAGCACCACAACCGAGACACCGGTGGTTGGCCTTCTAGCAATCCTTGCGCAAATGCCCAGGGGTCTGGCAAAGTCACAAACAACATCCCTCCATGGAGGAGCAGGACGGTAGGGAGCTATCCTGACAGTAAGGACTGGAGCTGGCCTCCTGATCGGACCTCCAGTAGGCCTGGCAGTAACAGCAGCAGGGTACTACATAACCTACTGAGAAGGGGTCTCCCGAGCTCGAGTCTGCTCTGTCGCTCGAGCTACCTCCAAAGCATCTGCATAGGTACGGAGACAATGGGTGGCCAAGTGCACCCAAATTCCCTGATCAAGACCAAAAAGGAACCTCCGAGCATGATCCTCCTTATTCGCCACCAAGGTGGTAGCAAAGTGGCTAAGCCTGGTGAACTCCGCGACGTACTCGTCCACGGATCCAGAGCCCTGTTCCAAGAAAAACTTGGTGTTACAATACTACATATATAACATGGCACTAGTACATCGACTAGACAACCAACTAACCTACCTACTTCATGGCAAGAAACTAGTGCTCCATTTCTACCCAGGTTATGCGGGGGAAGAATTTCTCCAAGAAGCTCTAAGCGAAAGTGGCCCAAGTAATAGACCGCTCTAGACTCTCGGATTTGGCCCTCCACCAGTTGTGGGCCAAATTCACCAACTGGACGCATACCACATCCACACGGTCGGCATCGGCAACCCTAGCTGTCTGTAGTAGACTCTCCGTCCATATCAGCCACTACTCAGTCTTAAGTGGCGTCTCAGTACCAGCGAACTTATCAGGGTGAAGCCTCATGAAATCTGCAAGGATACCCGAACGAAGGGGAAACACTACAGGGGCAGGCACAACCAGGGTCGGAACAGCATTTCGGTTAGCAGCCTCCAAAGCGGCCTTAACCAGTTCGCTGTGCTCCTGCTGCATCTGAGCAATCTGCCGGAGTACCTGAGTAACAACAGCCAACTCAGGATGGTCTTCTTACGAGAGAGAAGGCGAAGCATTCCCACGAGCCATAGTCTGCATAAAACCCAAAACAATTAGCATTTAGATCAAGTTGATTAATAATTCTTTGTGCAGTGCATGGCCTGTTGGTAGTTAAGTAAATCATGATCGAGTCAAACCTGTCTAATGTATTAGTCAGACTAACACATTAGCCAAACCTGAAGCTTTGATACCACTTAAAACCTTATCATGCCCTGCTTCACAAAAGGAATACAGAATACGGTATGTGACTAAGCCCAGCAGATAGTTTTCACCATCCATAAGCTGTACGGATCCACTTGACTCGTTACAATAGTAAATATAACAATATACTCAACCAGGCATGCATAAACAATTATAATTCAATAGTATTTATTCACAACAATATGGAATATCCCAAACAAATACGAGATTTAAAACAAAATAGTATCCTGGGACTACAAGCCCAAATACAAGTCTCAATATAGTTCATGAATAAAATAGTTCAAAACAAAACATCAAGCAAAATTTCTAATGCGCAGCTCAAAACTTTTGCTCACCAACTACAGTAGGCAAACGATCACCAAAACCTGTTCATATGATAATTATGAGGAAAAAGGAAGACAAGAAAACATAATGCCCATTTGATGCAAGTTTCAGGCCGCAAGCAATACAAACAAGAAAAAGGAAAGGGGAAATTAAAACAAAGCAGGAAGTACTGACATGAAGATAAGCAACAAAGGTGACAGTCTACGGATAACAGAGATAGCATGATAACAGTAAAGAGTGTAGTAATAACAGTAACAATAATAGTAAAGTCATCAATAAAAGTGAAGTCAACAGTAACGGTGAAATCAACAGTAACAGTAACAGGATGTGACAGTAAAACAGTTATTCTTATGTCTAATGTTCATTACTATCTTGGTAGAACTTCATGCGTCCCAAATTATACCACATGGTTGCTACATCAAACAGTTTTGTTTTAAGATTTCGTAGTGGAATCTATAGAGCAGTATATTCAGACAAACAGTAACAGTAACAATAATAACAAACAGTGTCATGGATCATGCCCTCATGCATCCAGAGATAAACAGTGGGTACCACAGTAACAGTGGAAAAAATGAGTTCCCTTCTGAATACGCATTTCTATATTGTCCACTACTAGATCTTTCCCTTACAAACCCCGACTTGATTAGTTTTCATTATTATTAAACAGATATGAACGAATGCAAACAAGCTAAAAGACATGTCAAGAACTGTCATGCCCCACTTCCCAAAAGGATACGGAATACGAGTACGTGACAAAGCCCATCGAATGATTTTCATCATTCATAAGCTGTAGGATTGACTCAGCATCATAACAAGAAATATAGCAAGATATACTCAACCACTCATGCATGAATAATTTATTAATCAATAGAAACATTTGAAACAAATATAAATATTCCAAATAAATTCACGATCTGGATCAAAAGTAAAAACTTTGGGACTACAAGCCCGTTACAAGTTTTAAATAGCAACATAATTAAATAAACTCAATACAAAATAATTGAAGCAAGCTTTCCCAAGTGAAGCCAAGAAGGTTTGCTCTCCAACTCCAGCAGGAAACTCATCTCGAAAGTCTGTATTATCATGCAGAAGAAATTGGAGAAATAAAGACAAATGCCCTTAGTGCAAGTTAGGGCCGCAAGTAGTACAAGAAAGGGTATGAAAATAAGTGCAAGAAAATATGAAACAAAATTTAGAATCAAGAATGTATAAAATTATATAATAGGAATGCAACAAGTAGTGGAGTTCAAAAGACTAGCTAGCAAGTAAGACAACTCAAGTAACAGGATTGGGTAACAAGTACTAGTAGCAGGAACAAGTGGCAAGTGGGAATGTAATTGTATCAAGCATTAAGTAACAAGTATCAAGCAAGACAGGTGTCAAGTGTGAACAAGTAACAAGTTATTCTTAAGTCTAATGTTTAATTCTATCTAGGTAGCACTTCATGCATCCCAACTATTTACCACATGGTTGGTACTTACAAACAAGTTACGTTTAGGTCTAACGGTGGATTTTATAGGACAGTGTACTCAGGCATCAAGTATCAAGCAAGCAAGGTTCATGAATACAAAAATAATGTAACAAGTTCACGAACCAAATAAAAGTTCGTGAATGCACTAACAAGTTCAAGAAGCACACAGTGGGTTCATGAATGCACTAAAGGTACAACAAGTTTATGAACCAATTAATGGGTTCATGAATACGCTCAAGATACAACAAGTTCAAGAACCAAGTAATGGGAAACACGGTCCCCCTTTCGAGTACACTTATCTATATTATCCACTACTATAGGTCTTATCCTTAACCCCGGCTTGTTATTTATTATTATTATTAGACAAGCATGTAAGTGTGCGAAATAGGCAATAATACATGATCAAGGACAAGGAACAAGTTTAGACTAGGTACCAAGCATATTCGAGGGTCAAAACAAATTAAAATGTTAAGAACGACGAGAATTTCAAATCTGGACAACATGACGTTGCTGCACCAAAATTGAGATTCCCACCACCAAAAGATCGCAAATCTAGATCCGTCAGAAAAACTAGAAACTAGACTCTCTACCGAATTCAGCACATATAAACAAGAGACATAAAAGTTGTAGCATCAGGTGTCAAAACAACAAACTATACAGGATTCGTGTTTAGCCAGAATTGGTAAAATTATGTTTATACATATGAAACAAGTCTGAAACTTCATTAATTAATTCCAGGAAAATTAGGGATTATTCTATAGTGTGTATAGTATCAGCATGCAAAATTTCAAGTCATTATCTTACAGGTAGCATGGTTAATTTAATTGTAAAACAAAGTGTCGCAGCAAATTTATGAATCTAGAATTCTACAACACAACATCAGTAAAATTGCGATAAAACACAAACCATAACTCAGAATTCAATTTCGTCAAAAAAGTAGTAAACTAGATATCTGGGGCTACATTTCATGCTTAGAACTCAAGTCCATATTCTAATTTTATCAGGGTTGAAACAGCAAGCAAAGACAGGAATAGCAGCATATGTGAATTTCATTTATATAACAAGTGGCATGATAAACGACTATTATGAGTCCAGATTAGTGTGTGCTACAAATAAAGATTTTTATTGGATATCAAATCAGCAAGTCACATTTATTTTCAACTCAAAGAAAAGTAGAATCAACACATACATCATACAACATGAATCTACAAGTCAAGGTGGTTCTTAGTTTCATATGTACAAGTACTTAGGAGATAAAATAGAACCAACTAGTTGTGAAACGAATATATCAACGAAAGGTTGTGACTTTTGATCATGGAGTTGATAAGGAGCAAAATAAGATTGTCAAACGATAAGTCAAAGGAGAGTCACAACTACGATATACTTGCAGTATTTTCAATTAAAAGCTTGTACTAGAAAAATAAATTGTACAACAATGCCTTGATTGGATGAGGGCATTGATCGATGATCGAGTTCGGATGGATCGGATCGGTGTGGATCTTGATGGCGATCAAGATCAAGAAAATCGGACGGCTCAAATCAGTTCTGATCTGGTCAAGATGATGGAGATCAGATCAGATCAGATCTGGAGATGGTCACGATCTTGATGAGATCGGATGGTTGAGATTCAATTGATCAATCTCCTTCTTCCCTCCTCTGAACAACAGAGTGATGGGCAGAAGCTTCGACTGTGGTGCCTGGCAGTGACGATTGTTGCGGCGCTGCAGCAGCAAGATGGCAGCGGCGTCGAGGCTTGACCGGGAACAGTCGACGGAGGCAACGACGATGATTGGAGTGGCGATGGGTAATGGGTTCGGAGCTCTGCTTCGATAGGTAAAACAAAGAGAGGGCGACAAGTGCGGGAAGTGGTTGTCTTCGATGGCACAGGCGGCGGCGACAGGAGGTTGCGATGGGCGGTGCGAGCGACAGCAGGAGGCGGCACATAGAGCTCGACTGTTGATGGGTTCAACAAGAACTAGAGGAAGAAGAAGATGATGGGGAGTTGGGTAGCGACAGGGCTTCGGCGAGGCAGGGCCTGTAGTAGAGGAATGCAACTAGCGAGCGGAGGATGAAGGTGACTGGAGGTAGGGGAGCTCTGCGATGGTGAACGGCAGAGTTGCGGTGACAAAGGCAGAGGCGCCAAGGGGCAGGCGGCGACTGGAATGGTAGCTCGGGGTTGGTGGTGGGTGAGCAGGTGGACAGGATGAAGGCAAGTGCTGAACTCGAAGGAGGAAGGGAGAGGATGCAAGTAATTGGGTCTAGGTTTCGATGAGAGTAGAGGAAGAAGGAGATGGGGGGAGGGGGTGATAGGCGGCTATGTTTGTACAGTAGGGGGTAGGTTCGGGTTAGCTAGGGTTAGGGTTTTTAGGGTATTTATGAATAGGGTTATAGGGTATTAGGTTAATGGATGCGGGTTTGAATCCAATAAGAGATAGGCTATAGGGTTTTTGGGTTTGCAAATCCAATAGGAAAACAGTTAGGATTATAGGGTTTATAAAACATACATATATACATGTACATTAAATCAAATAATGAATACGTATAAAATAGAGTATGATCGGCTCAAAATAAAATAATAATAATATTAATATTAAAAATAAAAACAATGATTCTGCAAAATAACAACACGAACAAAAATAATAGTAATAATAGTAATAATAATAATATATGTATATCAAAATGCAAACTCGAGTTTAACTGATTTATTAAAATAGTCCAAAATATATATAATATAAATAGTCGATCAAATAGGAATAGAAATTAAAATTAAAATATTCAATTATTTGAAATAATTAAAATTTCTAATTAGAAAATATTTTAATAGATCCAAAACGAATTTAACACAAGGTAAATTGTAATTAATCAAAATACAGAAAATATTTATTTACAGGAACGGGGGTTACAAGAACAAAGGACAAGTCTTAGATGAATAGGAAACACAACGGGTGACAAAAAAAACTCATTACAGTCAAAACAACGAAACTTCCAGTTCTGGACAGCAAAATACTGCTGCCCCAAATCTGAGATTCCCGTTTCTACAGAACTGCAAATCTAGATCTGTTCGAAAATCTGGAAACTAGACTCTCTGCCGAATCCAGCGCATCTGGAAACTAGACTCTCTGCCGAATCCAGCGCATATATACAAGTCATACATCGGCTACAGTAACAGGGTTGAAAATAGTGTTTAATACAATACTTATGTTCAGCCAGAAAATGCAAAATCTTGTTTAGAAGCATGAAAATGATTTGAAAACATCATAATTAAATCTGAGAAAAATCTGGAAGATTCCCTAACATATCTAGTCTCAAAATATAAAATATCACGAATTTATATTACAGAAAGTATAGTCAATAAAATTGGGAAAACAGAGTAATGCAACAAAATCTCAATTCTGAAAGTTCAGACACAGCAGTACCAAAACAGAGATAACTCACAAAGTATAATTCGAAATCCAGATCCGTCAAAAGGGTGGTAAAATAAACAAACAGGCTACAATTTATCTTCATAATGTTTTCATCAAAAATGAATAAAATCTGTTTGAAAACATAGTTCTTTACTGAACAGCATGCAGTTTGAAAATATATCGATTGGTTTCATGAGCATGAAATGAGATGCAAAAGTCATTAATTAATTCCACAAAAATTAGGGATTGTTCCCAGTCATGTCTAAACATACTCAGCAAATATAGATTTCAAATTCTACTTTTAGTAACAGTTTTAAAATAATATTTCATACCGAATACATATAGTTCAGAATCTGGAATATACGATATGACAGCAGTAAAACAGCAATAACTCATGCATCTAAAATCGAAATTCAGATCCGTCAAAAGTTATGAAAACTAGAAAACAAAGGCTACAAATCATGTTCACAAATTTATTTCTTTTATTAATGTTAACAAGGTCGAATTTACTATACAAAAATAGGGCAGCAGCAAAACCAAAGTTCTTTTATGCATTTTATCTAATAGTTTAATTGCAAACGGTCCAAACTAAGAATTCATAAAAAGCATGGCATATAGGCCACTCAAACCAGCATAGAATGTGCATTAATGGTCGAAAATAAGATAATACATCATACAAGCATCCATTAAGCAATCATCTACAACATACGATATGACACAACAAGCATACAACCAAGATGTCCATCTAATCTAATTGTTTTCATGCAACGGGTGTCAACTACAGTGAATTACTCATGATCAAGAGATGAAGGAATGGATCAACTAACAAAATATGGTCATCATGAGGGTGCTAACAGTTTCATGCGAGACTACTTACGGTATTTAACTTGTATGACAAAAGACAAATACAAGCTACTTGCCTGAAAACGATGACGAAGATGAAGATTAAAATAACAGGAATGGATCCCAACACACGAACACGAACACACGAATGAGAGACGACACGAACCAACACCAACACGAAACACGGCGATGCACGTGCTTTCACACGCACACATAAGGGCAGCAACAAACAGCGGCAACAACAACAATAGCATCAACAGCGGCTAGCGGCAGCCGACGGAAACTTAGCAATGGGCGGCGGTGCTCGACACAGCGATGCGACGGAAGGGCTGGGGTGCGCTACGATAAGGATAGCGGCTAGGGCTTGAGCGCTAGGGGTTGCGAGTGGTAAGGGTACACGGGGGTGCAGTGGAGAGGGGAAGAGGAGAGGGGTGGTTGCCAGTGTCGGGTGTAGGACGACGACAGTAGTGAAGAGAGGATGTCGGGAGAGAGAGCGATCGGGATAGGGTAGGGTAGATGATGGCTAGAGGAGAGAGAGAGGGAATAATTAGGGTTTTGGTAATTAGGGTTAGGGAGTTTAGTGGGGTTACATAGAGTCAATATGGGTTTGGGTGAACTGGGTAGTATCCAATAGGAAGAAAAGAGTCCAATAAGAGACAAATAGGCCATAAAATAGGTTTAAACAATAAACAAAATCAAGAACAAATTTGTAGATCAACAAAATGAGAATATAAAGGCTGAATCAACTAAGAATGAAAATGAATCACAAGATAAACAACAACATACACTCAAAGGGACAAAAATCAATAAAACCAAAAATAAAATAAAATAATCTGAATTTAATTAAATACAAATAAAAATACAAAAATGAGTCATAGGGGATACAGTTATAGGCTTAAAACCTGTTTAATAGAGTTGTGAGTGTGTGCACAGATTTAATGCACACCCGGCGTTCGATGAAATACCTGTGAGAGATTAGAATGATTTTAATTGTTATTTATGAGTGATTTGGATATCTTTAACCCTAATCAGTGTTAAAACTTGGTAATAGGAAGAAGAAGCGAGTTAGGGGGAAATAGCGGAGTGCTTACATAGCCGGTCTTCGTGTTTCCTCAAGTGAGTATGATTTCCTTTATTTTATGTACATGATGTCTTACGAAAATTTTAAATCATGGGTTGCCGTGTGTGATGTGAAAAGTGTATTGAATCTAGAAACTCATAAGTATGATACGGAGTAAATTATGGGGTGTAAGAAATTAGTATACATGTATGGGAGTGTGTTGATGTTTGTATGTATATATATATGATACGGGGTTGCAATATTTAGATTCGGGAAGCTATGATTATATTGATATATGTAAGTGTATGTATGATACTAGTGTTACCATGTGCAAATTGCACAGACTAAAATACTTTTAACAGACTTATAAAATTATATGGAAATAATACAATAATGATATGCATTGTGTCTTTTTTTTTCCAGTTTATCTAATTTAATAATATATGCTACTCTTGTCTGGAAAACCCAAATAAGGATATTTTTATCTATATCGGTCATTTTCTTTGAAACCACTAAGGGAGATTTCATTAGTTCATATTCTTTTATTATCATGTACATGCACAGTAACTTTAGTTTTTAAAGATAGAGCCAAAGATAAAAACCCTCCCACAAGAAACTCTGGTTTCTAAGTAGAGATATGAGTCAAGAATCATATGGAAATAGCTCCTACCAACCCATCCCCTTCCAACACAGTCGCAACCCCCCTCTACTCACCGGCGTTTGCTTCCACCTCTCTTAACCCAATAGCCCCTTCTTTCTCCGGGTGACTGAACTTGACCACCCCTCCTCTTTCTTTCTCACCCCCCTTTCTCCTGGCTGCTAGCTTTCCATCGGAGACTCAACTCTGTTCTTCAAGCCCTCATGACTCACGCTGCTGTCGTCCTCTCCGAGGTTGAGTTGAGCGGCTGTGGGCCCTTCGAGAGGGTCTGCTACGCCAACCAAAACCCAACTCATCCTCCTCTTGATAGCCCCCCGAAAACCATCCCCCCCGCTCATACCCCCGTTACAATGACCCAACCACAGTACAAGAATGAGATGCCCAACGCACCCCCTCAATGCAATACCCTGCAGCACCCCCCGGAGGGGGATGACCCTAAGCTCAGGCGAGTTCTATCCCCGGCGAGGGCACACCATAGTGCACACCACCTCCATAAGGGGAGAAGAAGCACTCATCACGGCCATCATGAGGTCATTCTGCGGAGGGAGGGGGCCCATAGAGAGGGTCCCCCTCATTGCTTCAATGAGCGGAGGAGTTCCCCCCCACGAGCCGACGTCGCCCACCGCGGATGCTGCCCAATCAGAAGGACAGGGTACACAGTGATCCTCATCACCGTCACAGTTCGGAGGCTACTCACAATGCTAAACTCTGGCAACAAGAACATAAACAGTATACTGGAAGTAACCAGCACATCAGACAGGTACACACCCACCAGCAAAACCACGGCTCACCCATTGGTGCAGTACAACAACTCATGCAGCCTGCCTCCTCTCACACTTCACCCCCGACCTCCACACACCCACCTCGGCAACTATCCCCCCAACCAAAGGTGACTACGACCAACCCCCGCAAGTCAGTCATCGTTGGGGCCCAACGAGGGAACCCAAAAGATGAGGCACTTGGGAGTGTGGAGGCAGCACTGGGCGTGGAGACTGTGGAAGAATGGCATGTGGTGGCCAGGGGAGGCAAGAGGAAACTTAACACAATGCCTTCACCACACCAATCATCCAACAACACGAACTGCCCCCCACAACCAACGGAGCAAATTGTTACTAGGAAAAGAATGAGAAAAGGAAAAAGAAAGCCAGTCCCTTGTTTCAACTGTGGGGATTTAGGTCATTACCGCACGAAGTGCACGAAGGAGGTTAAATGTCTGAGGTGCATGAAATGGGGCCATATGTCCTACTCCTACACGAATGTTATGAACTCCAGTAATGACGAGGAGAGGCTAGTGGTTAGAGGCAAATCCCCAGAGAGTCCAACTATAATCAAACTAGCCCACAGTCTCAAAACGATCAAGACTGAAGAAGCTTGGCTTCGACAGTGGTGTGGGGTAGCGAGGGTGAGGTCGGGATCCCCATCCGAAGCTCACCTCCTACAGGCGTTAAATCTTAAGTGGCCAATGCGCGCGCATCGAGACTGGGTAGCTAAGAAACTATGTCACCTTTAATTTCTTGTATCGTTCCCGTCGACTGAGAAGATGACGGAGGTCACCGCAATGGGTGTAATCGACTTTGGCTTTTTCAAAGTCGACTTCACAGCATGGTCACCTAACTTCGGCACGGAAATACCACAAGGGGACAAGTATTGGATTTGGATCCACAATGTTCCGTTGCATTTTTGGAAAAAGGAGGCACTTCAAGAGATTGTATCTGAGTTTGGAACGGTGGAATCCATCGACGAGAAAACTATTCGCCGTTCAGAGATAGTCTCGGCAAGGCTACTCATCCGAAGTGGCGACATCTCCCTCATACCCCGATTCGCAAAGGTCTTCTCGTTCGAGGAGGCCTATCTCATTCTTTTCATTCTGGATCAAAGAGCTGAGCCGAAGCAAACTCCCATCATCTCCCCCAAACCTCCCTCCTCTCCGAGAGACGGATGCTCTTACAGAGACGTGGTTGCACCAGGTTGGGAACTAACAATCGACGGAGCGCATGAAGTGGAACGAGCCCACAGAGAGGTGCTCAACGCCTGCCAGAGGGGAGGGTCGCCATGGATCCACGACGAAGGGATCAGCAGCTCAATTCCAGAGGTGGATCGCCGGTGGTCCACCCATTCCGGATTTGGGAGGGTCTGAAGCCATCAAGGCAAGAGGCGACAAAAATCCTACCCAAAACGGGAAGGAGACACTGCATGCAGTGGAAAAGGTGCTACCTTTGGCTCAGAGGGGAGCAGTTGGTCTCAAAGACACTAAAAACAGCAAGGAAGGTACTTGTCTGGAGATACAGACTAGCAAAAGACCACTTTCGACTAGAGAGTGGGTAGAGAAGAGGTGGTTTGCATCAGAAAAGACAAAGGACCAAGAGATGCAGGTGACAGAGGCCATTTCTGAGAAAGCGATGAGCAAGGAACTGCCCAGTAACATGGGTAGGAGCACGCTGGCGACCACGAATGGCGCAGAAGGAGTTGGTAGAAGGGAGGGTACTTTGAGTTTGGGTGAAAGCGATAATGGAAACAACGGAGAAATGGAGAGAACAAAAGGGCGTTGGGACGAAGAAGGTAACAACTCCTTGTTTTTTCCGCCAAATGCTTCGTTTCCCACAAACACTGCCCCAATCGTTCACCCAACCAATCCTTCTTGGACAGATGGCAAGCGCAGCATTTCGATTGGGAGGCCAGCAGACTCGAGTCAAAACCCCTCTGTACCCACCGATGAGTCATCCAATCCCATTGCGACAGCTGGCTTGGGCGGTAAACTTACCGCCCACTGCCGTCTAGCGGGGGGCGCTAATAACGAAGGGAGTGGTATGCTGCGCTGCGGAGGAGCGGATATCTTATCTGTTGATGAAGAGGGTGTTGGTGGGCCGAGTGAGAGTGGAGGCCTTCTTATAGGCAATCACGGGCCCAAAGAGGGGTCCAAGGGGACTGTTTCTATCCCTGGAGTTACTAATTTTACAATTGCCAACTGTCAGATACTGTGTAATACTGGTAGCGGGCCCACCGAGGGGTCCGCTTTGGGACATAACCACACTACTACTTCTGTTTCGTCAAGCTGTGGGCTCAATGAGGAGTCTGCCTCAAGAGACACTATTATTAGACCGGTTATTCAACACTCAGATAGTGAGGAGGACCGAGAAGGGCGACTAAATTTGGACGAGGAGTTCTCCTTCACAGATGAGGAGTCTGATGATCTAGAGTTTATTACCAATTCCCAAAGAGAGATCTCTCATGAGATGGTCCTATCCACACTTCCAGAGTCAGCACCAAGAGATGGTTCTGGTTCACTGCAGAGGACAGTTGGGTTCAAAGTTCACTGATCACCTAAAAGGGCTCATGTGGAGTCCTTGGATGACTATCTTGAGGTGGCGGCGGCCGCCAAAGCCGCTAAGTTCGACAAGGGAGGTACGAATGCTTTTTTAGCATCTATTTTGAATTTCATGTCTGATTCTGATGTATTTCTCCTAGCTAGAACTTGTGGGTTAGAGGTGTGTGACACGGAGCGCAATGCTTTACTTCTCAACAAAATTAGGGGTTGGAAAACTGAGAGGGTTAAGGTTCACAAAACCACTCTAGGTTATAGTGCTGGGACAACGGACATCCTCGAGGATGGAGCCGGCCCCACACCCACACCAACGATCACCCCTGACACAGTTTCCAAATGAATACACTATTCTGGAATGTTAGGAGATTGAGGGATAGGGGAAAATGAGACATGGTTAGAGACGTTATCAATATCTCCAAAGCAGAAGTAGTAGGGCTGCAGGAGACCAAACTCCAATTTGGGCACAAACTCAGGCGAATTGGGGGCAATAGAATTAGGGAATGGGTGTTATGCCTATCAGCTGGGGCCTCTGGAGGGATTGCTATTGGGTTCAACTCGGATATTCTCTCCTGTACTGAGGTGTACAGTGGAACGTTCTCTTTGAGTACTCGATTGAAACGAAAAGCCGATGACTGGCTGCAGACGGTGACTGTTGTCTACGGTCCGAATGTGGCCTCAGAGCGGGATGCCTTTTGGCAAGAGTTGATCTATATCCGACAGTGCTGGCCTGGGGCCTGGATTGTTGGAGGGGACTTCAATATCACCAGATTTGCTTTCGAACATAAAGGCCGAGGGTCCAGTGACAGGCATCGAGAGGACTTCAATAGGGTGATCACGGAACTTGAGCTAATCGATATCCCTATCAATGACAGACTATACACATGGTCCAATATGCAAACATCTCCGATCATGGCTAAGCTAGACAGAGTTCTTGTCTCGATGGAGTGGGAAGCTAAATTTCCATTAGCTACAGCCAGGTCTATCTCGAGACCAACGTCTGATCACACATCGATCCTGCTCGATGTGGGGCATTGTAGTGCGCAAAGGAGGCGGAGATTCAGATTCGAGAAGGCCTGGCTAGAAATTCAGGGGTTTCATCACATGGTTATGGAAAATTGGGCGCTCCCAATGGCTGGTAGGGACGCTGCATCCCGGTGGTGTGAGAAAATCCAAAGACTGAGAAAACGGCTTCGCAGATGGAATCGCTCTAGGTTCTCGACCATCTGGCAATCCAAAGAAGCGTTCCTGGAAGAAATTGATGAGCTGGAAAGGGTGGAAGAGACAAGAGATTTGTCTCAGGAAGAAAGGAACAGGCTATTAGAACTCTGGGGTAACATCGCCAACCTCTATAGGCTGGAAGAGATCAAATGGCAACAAAGGTCTAGGATTTTGTGGCTCAAAGAGGGAGATGCGAACACGACCTACTTCCATCGGGTAGCTAGCGCAAGACGAAGATCCAATCTGGTCCTATCAATTCAGACGGAGTCGGGAACAGTGCAGGATGAAAAGGAAATCTCCTCAACCTTCCAGAACTATTATAAGGGTCTCTTTGGTAAAAAGAATGACTTCAGGGCCCCTTTAAGGGGGGATTACTGGAAGGAGAGCCTCGGGGACTCTGTGCAGATGCTCTCCAGTTTGGAAGAACCGTTCTCGAAATGGAAGTCAAGAAAGCCATCAACCATATGGGCGCTGACAAATCCCCGGGGCCAGACGGCTTTCCAATGATGTTCTACCAAATTTTCTGGGAAGAAATTAAAGAGGACTTTATGGCACTGATGGAGGAATTTTTTCATAACAATCTTAGACTGGGCATGTTCAATTTTGCGGAAGTTGTCCTGATTCCTAAACAGGAGGAAGCTAAGCGTGTGGGGGACTTCAGGCCGATTAGCCTCATTAATTGCTCAGCAAAGATTATCACAAAGGTTCTGGCCATCCGGCTGGGGAACTTTATGGACAACATCATCGACAAATCCCAGACGGGCTTCATCAAGGGCAGATGTATCCTGGACTGTGTGGCCACTGCTGAACAAGTCATACATCATTGCTATACTAGCAATTCTAAGAACTTCCTTCTAAAGTTGGACTTTGAAAAAGCATATGACTCTGTCGACTGGGACTGTTTGCTGGAGGCCCTCAGAGGGAGAGGATTTGGGGACAGATGGGTTAAGTGGGTCAATCAATGTCTACAAACTAGCAAAACGGCAATCTCGGTCAATGGGCGAGCAGGACCGTCGTTCCCCTGTAAGAAGGGACTCCGACAAGGGGACCCGTTATCCCCACTTCTCTTCGCTATTGTGGCAGATGTTCTAAGAGGAATGCTAGAAAATTATCAGAGACAAGGCTGGATTATGCCAGTGGGCAACTCCAACTCCAGTCAACGGGTGCATGATTCTTCAATATGCTGATGATACCCTACTATTTGGGAACGGGACCAGATCTGAAACAGTCTGCTTTAAAGGGGCCCTTTACTGTTCTGAAGCATGATCAGGTCTCCGGATAAATTTCTATAAGAGTACATTGATACCCATTAGTTTCGTGGATGAAGAAGCCCGGGAACATGCCACCATCCTAAATTGTACGACGAATGATTTCCCAATCAAATAATTAGGGCTCCCACTTAGGCCAGGGAAACTCACTAAGTCGGACTGGTTACCTATTATAGATAGGGTGGAGGACAGACTGTCTGGCTGGAAAGGAAAATCGCTCTCACTAGGGGGAAGAGTGATACTCCTCAACTCAGTTTTGTCGAACCTGCCTATATACTACATGTCCTTTTTTGAGCTCCTAAAATGGGTCATCCAAAGGATTGACCGAATCCGTAAAAGATTCCATTGGAAAGGGGCAGATGCAAACAGGGGCGACTACCACCTGATTAAATGGGGTATTGCCTGCATGAAGAAGAAACACGGAGGGTTGGGTGTCATTGACCTCTAAGACATGAACCTTGCCCTCTTAGGGAAATGGTGGTGGAAGGTCTTCCACAATTGTAGGGGAAGGCTGGCAGGACTTCATCCAACCATACCTACGAGGAAAAGGTACGAGAAACCTGGGCTTTCGTGTAGGCACTAAGGTATCCCGTTTCTGGAAAGGAATCTCCAAAGCAAGTGGACCATTTAACTCTGCAGTGACTTCGAATATTGGAAACGGACGGTCCACCAGATTTTGGTGGGATAAGTGGTGTGGAGCTCGGTCACTGCGAGAAGTTTTCCCAGACCTGTTTGCAAAAATGACTCGCCCAAATATCTCCGTAGCTGAGGTTTGGAAGAGGGGTAATTGGAAACCAACGTTTCAGGGAGCTCTTTCCCCGGGACTGCAGCAGCAAATGCTTGAACTTTGAACACACATAGCACGGTACGATTCGAGGTGCACCCAGGGACCAGACCAGTTGCGGTGGGGGTTAGAACCCAAGGGTGCGTTCACGGTCAGATCCCTGTACCATCGGATCCACTTCAGGGGGAGCCGGCCTAGTTGGGCACAGGTGCTTTGGAAGGCGAAAACACCACTGAAGGTCAGAGTATTCCTCTGGCTAGTCCTTAATAATGCCATCCTCACGAGAGAAAACCTGGCAAAAAGACAACCTCAGATCACGACTACCTGTGGGTTCTGTAACCTGCATGTGGAGACTCTGAACCACCTCTTTATCCTATGCCCTAGGAGTAAGGCGACTATGGTTGAGGTTTTAAGAGCACTAGGCACAAGTGACTATCCCAATGACTACGAGGATTTGTGGATAGGACCCAAATTCGCTTCGACCCCACGAAATGAAGGATGCATGGTACATTGCCATTGCGGCAACAACATGGGTGTTATGGCTAGATAGAAACAACTTTTACTTTCGCACTTCATGTAGAACTATTTCTGGTAACCTTACTCATATCATGCATCTTATCTCTTTTTGGGCTACAGCTGCCGCCACAGGAGCGAAAGGGAGGATCGCCAGAGTCTTTCAGGTTGAGGATTATGATGATGAGGAGATAGACTTTGGACTGACACTGGATTGAGGGATGGCAGACTCCCAATTGCTACAATCTTTACCAATTTGTTCCTGGCTTACTGTTCTTCTGCCCACCCCCCAGGGTTTTGTTGGGGGTGTATGTTTTACTTTCTACACTGTATTTTGTTTCCTGCTTTGCTTTTTTGTACTCCCCCCGGTTCTCTGGGGTTGTTTTATTAACTTCTTATTAATGAAACAGGGTGGCTTTATTCCACCTTTTAACTCAAAAAAAAACTTTAGTTTTTAAACAAAAATATAAAAGTCATTAAAGGACGGAGGTGACCCTGTTCAATACCGACACAACACTAAGACATAGTTAAACCATAGATCCCTAAATTTAGAGATGCCCCTTAACTATTTCGATCACAATATATTAAAAAGATGACAAATCTACAAATTAACAAATTCACATTTTCAAATCAACCAACATCATTCTATATTTCTAAAGCAAAGAAAAAAGTCTAATAATTACCGAAGTTGAGCTTACAATGCAGTAATAGTGAGGATGTGGCTCTTCTTGGACTCCTCCTTGATGTACTCTGCTATCTCTTTCTCCACAGTGTGCTTCTCAACTGTCTTCCCTCTCAAATCAAGACTTCCATCTTAAATCATTCCCTCTCAAATAAAACATAATTAACATCAGAAGGTGAGTGGTTGTTTTTATTATTATTATATTTTATTTTATTTTGTAAATTGTTTGCACCTGTTAGTACATATTCGTTTCTTCTTCTTTTTTTGTCATGTGTTAGCACGCGCTAGTATTCTACTTTTCCTCTCCTTGCTCTATTTTAATTGAGGAATGACTCTCTCTCTCCTAATAGTATAATATATATAATAGTATGCATAATTTTAAAAAATAATTAATTTTAAGAATATTTGATTGGATGATTATATATATCTTCATAGTTTATCAAGTAAGAATCCAATACAGTAGTTATACCATAAATCAATATTGAGTAGAAAAATTACTGAGATTGCAGCAAAAGAAAGCAACTTTAATCAAAATTGAAGTAATACAGTAAAACAACTTTAATCAAGATATATGTTTACTTTTCGGAAACACCCTCAATAAACTTTGGTAAGGTGCTAATTCTAGTCAGAAAAAGTATAAACATATGCATTGTTTTGAGCTTAAGAGACTTACATCAATCCTTTTAATTCAATGTGCATGATGAAGCAGCCACTTTCTACACGCCTACATAATGGCAACAGATGCTCACCATAAAACTGGAGCATGGATCAAAAGATATAGTATAGGACAAAGTTCATCAGCATTGAGAGAAACCACTACAGAGGAAACCATAGAACATGAAAAACGTAATTGCTAAGTAGTAGACTTTTACCTTCTATATCCACACTCGTCATCCATCCAAAATCCGTCGGCAAGACAATGCCTGAAAGAAGGTAATTTGAATGACTACATTGAATCAAAATAATGTCAAATAATTATAATGGTCTTTTGAGCATTTTCACAAACACCTCGTGTGCACCACAAATGAGAAAATAATTGTAATCTAGATAATCCCGAACCCAAATTTGAACCTTCCCACATCTATAAGCATCTTACTGAACCCTATATTTCGAAGATTGGTGTATAAATCCCTAATCAAAATCAAAATTAAAACTCATCCACTTGAGTTCCATATGCCCCCACCACATAGCAGGCTCCTACAACTAACAAATTTCAGTTCATTCATGCATTTTATCAAACAGGATGAGCGCATATAGTAAATAGCGATAAGATTGAAGAATTTAACATGGGAAGACAAAGCCACACATAATAAACCAAAGGATCTTTAGACATTGCTCTATTTTCATCTCTTTAGCAAATAATTATACTATATATACAATCCAAAATAAGAGTGAATGTTACAACTTGATGAATATATATATATATATATATATATATATATATATATATATATATATATATATATATATATATATCATATTCTCAATATTCTAAAAAATAATAAATATATAATCTAAAATTAGAGAGGATCTTACAACTTCTTGAATACCTTAATCTCGGCCAGGATTTGGGGTATGACATACGACCCTACTTGAATTTGGGCGGACTGGTGAACGGCGAACGATTATTGTTAAGTTTTAGGCTAGGGACGATGGCGAGGATAGGCGAACGGGGATGAGTTGTATATGGGTTGACTGGTGGACAACGAACGATGACGGTTTGGATTGGGGCGGATTTGCGAACGACGAACGATGACGAGTAGGTTTTAGGCGAGGATAGGTTGAGGGGATTTGGCGAGAGGAAGAGTTTTTTTGTGTTTTGTATATTTTTTAATTTTGTTTTATTAAATTAAAGGAGTGGTCTGCACGTAAGATAAGTTTGAATTCCTACTTTTGCTCTTATTTCTCTATTTCACAATAGAGAAAGGAGGGAGGGGATAGTCCTATTAGCTTAAGAAATAATATAATGCAGGTGTTAACTCCGAAATTTGATACAATAATGAATAAACAGCCTACTGTGTGCGTGATATATGATAATAGGACAAGATAAGCATGATATATGATAACATAACAAGATAACAAGAATGGTGTATGCATAAAATGTGATAAAAGGTAAGATAAATAACATGGTGTATGTCGGTTATGTGACAATATATATTGCGATAATACGATGAGATGATATGTGATAATATGATGGGATTAAATAAAGGAGATATACTTATATACGGAGATATAAAGGAGATATACTTATATACGGAAATGTAAAGGAGTAAAATAAAGTAAGCATACAATAAATGAGTATAAAGAAAATAAATATGGAGTTATTGGTGTTAAGAAAAGAGTTAAGTATTTATATGATGTTTGTGAGAACATTTATTGGATGAAAAATCTGATTTTATACTGTGGTGAATATAATGGAGATTACAATATATTAATAGAGTTATATACATTTATGTTATAAAGGAGATAATTTTATTTTTCAGTGTTGCACAATCTCCCAGGTGTTTAGGTTAGACCCTACAGGCCCGGGATATACCCGGGAACAGGAGTTATCGACACCCCAAATTTCATTTGGGATGAAAGTAGATTCCCCAGGATGGACCTGGGAGAGTAGATACATCAGGATAGACCTGAGATGAGAGCAGGTTCCCCAGGATGGACCTGGGAGAGCAGGAACCCCATGATGGACCTAGGAGGGGTTTCCCTCGCTGGTATAAGGCCAGGAGGAAGACATAGTCTCGGATGCGTAAGACTAATGTGGCAACAATCCACGTATTATAGTTGTTTTTTACTAGCTTTCGGGCTTTAGCCTTGGTTGGGCATGCGTGCAACCGTACTTTCAATCCAGCCCACTAATGATAGATTTTTAGGTCACCTGTATCTGGGTGAAGTGGTGGGTTAGCGGGATTGAAATGTACGGGGAGAGGCACAGAGATCCCTGTGTTATACGAGCAGGTCAGTTATGTGGGCACTGAAAGGAGAAAATATAAATGTGTATATATGTACTGAAGGAGTATGTGTATATGTGAAGATACTAATGTTATGATGCACTACGAAGACTATTTATATTACGGGAGATATGAATATATATGTGACAATATATATGTATACTAGGTTTGCCCGTTGATACGTGCCTACGACACGTCTTCGGAACGGTGCACCTTGTTTGATCATATAAAATAGTTTTGGAGGTCCAGCAAATTAATTGAAGTAGCAAACATAAAGTAAAAAACATATTATATGATTTTTTTGAATTATTTTTAAAGTTTTTAAAGTTTTTATATTTTTAGTTTTTTAATTTTTTATTTTCTTAATTTTTTGAATAGAAGAGGGAAGGAGGGAGGGAGAGAGAGGGAAAAAATTAAATAAATATAAGAGTGTTTTGGGTGGGGGATTTGAATTTGAGTTTTGGGAAAAAACTTTTGAGGGGAAAAATATGTTTTGTGAGATTAGATCCGGGCCTTTAATTTTTGGGGGAATTGAAGGAGAGCCACTTGATAGCTTTCTTTGTGTTTTATTATATAGACTAGGTATGCCCGTGGCACGTGCCTACGGCACGTATTCGAAACTGCATATAAATTTATTTGGAGTTATTTGGTTGGGTGAACTGCATGTAAATTTATGCATTATACATGCTAAGATCAAAAGTCATTCACTATACCTCTTTATACATCTTTAACAATTATTCATTAAATTGTTTCAGTTTTTTTATGAATTTATCTTTATTGCCCTTAAATATCTCAATATTGACTTATCCAATTCTTCAAAAAGCTAGATTTTTTTTCAAAAAATGTGAGAACATCAATTAAAAATATGCACCATGACAGGAAAAAAAAACTGATTAAAAACAAATCCAACCACCTTTCTAATACAATCATCTACTCTATACAGGCCTCCTTTGAAATTATATTGTTTCCTAATAGTTTTCTAATACAATCACCTTTAAATTGTTTCCTACGGCACGTTATCGTGAAGAATGATTAATTAATTAAGTTGTTTAGTAAAAATTTCGACAGTCCTTTCTTAAATTTTACAGGCAGGATTGTAGTAAAATTTTCGGCAGAATCTCCCCTGAAATATTAGTTCTTTTAGAGCAATTCGTTACAGAATTCTGCTCAAAATTAAAAAGTTAACATCACAGGTAGTCAAAATGAATCCTTCCCAGGCTAATCCAAGAAACATCACACAGGCATCATATATATAGGGCTATGGGGGAAAAAATCTTCATGACTAAAGATACAAAATAAAAATCAAGATATCGTTTGAAAACATAATAAATTTAAGGAAATTTAGTAAAAATTTCGACAAAATCTCCCTTAAAATATTAACCATTTTACAGCAATTCCTTACGGAATTTAGCTCACAATTAATAATACAACATCACATGCAATAAATATGAATCCTCCCCAGGCCAATCCAAGCAACATCACACAGGCATCATATATAGGGCTCTGGGGGGGAAAATCTTCATATGACTAAAGATACAAAATAAAAACCAAGATATCGTTTGAAAACATAATAAATTTTGAAAATTTTAGTAAAAATTTCGACAGAACCTCTCCTAAAATATTAGTCCTTTTACAGCAATTCCTTACGGAATTCTGCTAACAATTAAAAATATGACATTACAGGCAATAAATATCAATCCTCCCCAGGCGAAACCAAACAACATCACACAGGCATCATATATATAAGACTCTGGGGGAAAAAATCATAATATAATGAAAGATACAAAATAAAAACCAAAAATTCGTTTGAAAACGTTATGGATTTTTAGAAAAACATTCGAAAAACCATTCAAAAACCATACACAGAACCCAATACTCCACAAAATTGCGGGTACGGGTACTAACATAACTATATTATTTCATTATATACAGATACTTACATCATCTCCAAAAATGCTACATATTATAACTATCACAACTATTACATCCTCTACCATAATATACACCAACCAACCGAATGACCAAAAAAAAAATTACAGTGTTGTAGGAAAATACAACGGTTGAAGTCTTCAAAAATCGGACCAAACAGTGAGCCTAAAAAAACAATAAGAGTTTTGAATCAAATAGTAAGAATTTACAATAAACAATTAAAATAATGAAAGTTTGAAAACAATAGTAAGAGTTTTGAAACCATTACCTTTCAAACAGAACAATGCCTTGAACCAAACATGTTCTTCATCACCCTACCAAAAGTGAGACTGTCAATATGTACATAACAATTCTGAGTGTAAACGACAATCTGGAAAAAAAAAAGAAGCATTAAATTAGCAGCAATTAATGGTAAACATATGGTGTAGTCGTAGTAAATATCAATTTACCTTATTGCAACCCCTACTGATCAATGTAGTTGCATTTATAAATTTGAGGTCCATGTCAACTGCATCCCAGTTCTATTACAATTCAAATACGAAAGTCATACAAAAGTAAAACAACAATGAAAAAAAGTTTTGGTAAGGTAAGTCTATCATATATAATTGGTTTTTTAATTTTGTCATCTTGTTTCATTAAAGAAAAAATAATAATAAAACATACAATTATGTACTATATGCAACAATATTACATGATGCAGGACAACTCTCTTTCTTTTTTTTTCTTATTACTTATCAGGAATTCCATGATTCCATCTTCAGCAAATCACAATAGGATGACATTTTAGCATGCCATAACAGTTAACTAATCAATCCAAAGAAGAGAGTTTGTTAGAAAAGTTGGATTAAGTTCCAAATAGGGTAGCACTGACTATGGGTAAACAACAGGATAAGTTGGGTAGGGTACACAGATTTCAACCCAAACCGAGAAAATATTTAGGTTAACTTAAGTCAATCCAGGCTACTCACCAAAAATTCAATAATAGAACCAGATCATCAGGCCAAAAATAGGAATAAAAAATAAAAGTGGACAATAATTGAAGGTGCACACAAGCTTATAACATATCCAGTATAAAGAAATTATTAAGTTGCTAATAATTACTTGCAAGAAAGGGGAAAATATCTGACTTTTACTGAAAGAGACCAACCTCTGTTCAGAAATCATCATTTCTCGCTCAAAACCCATCATTTCCAATCAATTTTCATCGTCAAAAACCATAATGTAAATTTAATCAAATCAAGAAATCAAAATTCTTTTACGATTTTGTTCATACTTTGCCTTGTTTTTTTTTGCCAGGATAACCTCCATTATTAGATTAGCCTTAGCCGTGATTGGCAGCACAATAAAAAGACTTCTTTAGAGAAGAAGTATTACAATGGCTTAATTAACACATTGAAGCATCACTTGAAAATGAAGGGAGACTTTGGGAAATAGACTATGGATGGTGGGATTCTATTTGGTAGCTGTATCAGACTATCGTTATAGGATGCTAAACATTAACTTCATCAAATACTATATATTTTTTCCGATAAGAGAATGAAATAATCATGTTGGAATTTGGATGGGGGGCCAAAAGATACTGAACGGCTAAATATGATTATATTTTAAGGTGCTCTTCCAGCAAACATAATGTGCACAGAATAAAGTTTGCATGGGAAAATATATTGCTAGACTACAGATTGAGATAATAGATTTTTAAACATTAAGCGTAATGAAGTTAGCCATGAAGCTATCTAAATGAAAACCGAAATGTAAGGTGTCTAATCTGTCACTTTACCTCCAAAGGATTTCCAGACATATTCCCGGTTTGTGGGTCCCATGTAATGAGTTCTCCAAGTTTGCAGGGTTGTAAGAAAACACAATGCCTCAATCTTCAAAAATGGGACCAAACAGTGACCCTAAAAAAACAATAAGAGTTTTGAAACAAATAGTAAGAGTTTACAATAATCAATCAAAACAATAAGAGTTTTAAAACAATAGTAAGAGTTTTGAAACCATTACCTTTCAAACAGGACAATGCCTTTTAACTCAATGGTTTCAACCCAACATGTTCTTCATCACCCTACCAAAAGTTAAAATGTCAATATGTACATAACGGTTATGAGTGTAGACGACAATCTAGGAAAAAAAAGAAGCATTAAATTAGCGGCAATTAACGACAAACATAGGGTGTAGTTGTAGTAAATTTACCTTATTGCAACCCCAATTGATCAATATATTTGCATTTATAAATTTGAGGTCCATATCAGCTGCATCCAGTCCTATTACAGTTCAAAGACGAAAGTCATACAAAAGTAAAACAATAATGAAAAAAAGTTTATTGAAAGATCATCCCAGTCCTAAATTTGCATGATAGATTCCACTTTAACAACGGAGCTCAATGGAAATTGTGATGAATGCTTTATTTTTCTCGATAATTTCACAATTTTCCAGACAATTTAATAGAAATGTAAGCTTAACATACAAAATCAACAATTTAGACTGTCGAAGAACCTCTCTTTTAACCAAGTACATTGTTTAAGGAAAAAAATAGTCTCGTAAAACAATTAAAGATCAAAAAAGTTATTAACCCAAACTTCACCATAGATCAACACCAAAGTAAGAAGAAAAAAACTGGACCTAGGGTTTCTGAACATGTAAGGATGAGCTCAATTGAAGGACATTAAGGAGGATGAGTGACAACATACAAAAAGAGAATAAAAAATTAAGACAACAAACTCCACCTAAAAAAACATAAGAATGAACCAACTAAGAAGGGTTGGGCATGTGCAAGGAAGATGAATAGTGGAAACACTTCTATTAATTATTTATATGATTTATGCTTTCACTTAAATATTTAATTCATTAAAATAGAGCAAGGGGCATCTGAAACATTAGATCAATTCTTTCGAGTAAGCACAAACACAACCTAGTATGATATACTCCAATTTTCCTATTTTGTTTGCAAACAAAAACGACGCCAATTGGAAAGCACAAAGTAGATATACTCCTAAGCATTTTTGCACTATGCAACTTTAACAAAGAATGTGATAAATGCCAATCTAACAAAGGAGATAGCTCATAACAACTCAATGGAAAATTACGATAAAGCGTTCATTTTTGTTGCTAATCTCGCAATTTTCAAACCAAATTTAACACGAATTTAAGCTTAAACTACCAAATGAGCAATTCAGACTTCCAAAAAACCCTTCTTTTCACTAAACACACCAATTAAGCAAAGAACTACATCTCATATACCCTAATCACAACAATTTCAACCCAATTTATCATAAATTCAAGTCATTGTAGAGTATATGAAGGAGGGAAAATATATGATGATTAACTTTGACGTTCTAATTATTATAACTAACCAATCAAGACATTGTAGAGTAATTATTAACTACTATGATCTATCTACTGTAATGCCCCGAATCCCAAATCACTGAATTCGAGATGTTCTACAGGATCTTTTCACTTTCTTTGGTACAATTTTACAAGGAAATTCAAATTTTTCTTCATACATCAGAGTTACATCAACATTACACTTTTCTTTTGCACAGCGGAAGTAAAATACAACAATTAAATAAATGTACAACAACATGGTACAATCTTTATGCATCCATTCCTCTTACACATGCAATTACCTGCATACAAACTGTGGGTACGTCAGTTTATTCAACCGACGATAATTATACATGGCCATCCTCTCTATGCCAGAAACAGTATAACGAATCTCATTTCTTAACAATCACAGACTTGTTCAATATAAGCATATAAATCAAAGGGAACTCTTAATGATGTCGTGTCGTGATTGTGCACTTAATTCTTAATGCAATTATTTAATTTACATGACACTAATGCACACTTGTTCGGATTCTATGCATCCCATACTACATAGGTCTGAGGGCAAGCCTCTTAACCGTTCTTCATTTTTGTAGGGTTCAATCCCTCGCCATGACTTACTCAACTTCTGTAATTACAGTGAGTATCCTAGATGATTCTATGAGTACAAGCATGTATCCTGGCCCCTGGAGTAGAATTCCCGCGCCATGTCTTGACTCATCAAGCATGCATTCTGCGGCAATTCAGCCTCCTCCCTGAACACAATCCTCTTGCAGTCACCAAAATATCCCACGAGCGTGACTAAGGTCCGATCATTCTGAGTTGTGCCCGCGCCATGTCTTGACTCATCAAGCATGCATTCTGCGGCTCACACACCCGCACCGTAAACCCTAGTTCTCATACTTATGTTTTTCTCTCACTTTCATCACCTCTTCACTATGTACTAAATATTAGAATCATGAATACAAATCAAAGCTCTAGAGTTAGCCTCTCCACCAAACCGGACTCATCATTTCATTTCAATACATGACCAACCTTGGTCTTTCAATTCTCATTTCATTTCATTCATTTCACTACCGGGGGAGACTTAGCTACTCTTGGTTTCAATTTACAATTCACAATTTCCAATTGAGCACTTTCAGCTCATCATTCATTTAGAGTCTCACAGACTTGCTCATCATGATTTAGCCTTTCATATTCATTTAATTCTCAATTCCCATTTATGATTCATTTTACATAAATCCACACAGTCATAAAAAGAGTTCATAGAATTCGATCATAAAGTTCACAATTTTCAACAGCAATAAATAAAATGAAATCTCATACATACCAAAGTTCACTCTGTACAGTCGACTTGGAAGGACACCAGTCGACTCATACAGTCAAAACAGGTTCATCATAAATACTCGGGATAGTCGACTGCAGCATACAGTCAGTCGGCTGTCCCGCAACCTTTCATGTTCACAGTGTCATCCACATGACAGTCGACTGTTCATCCATCAGTCGTCTGTTCTGGGATTCTTTAATAGTACATTTCCATGCTCAGCTCAGTCGACTGGCCACACGCACTAAGTCGACTGGTCAGTTTCTTAATTCCAAATTAGAGATTATCTTTCCAACCGTTCTCATATGCACTTTCATCACAGCATACATACATTCATATTTTATAGACACCACACTTCTTACTTGTTCAGTAACATGGTAGCATGGAATTTCAAATTACTAATATGTTCTTTTCTTTAAGGAAAACACTTTAAACATGCACTCACACTATTCATAACTTTCTTACGAAGATGAAGATATAAATCTCAAGTCATTATACTAGGTCAACATAATGGAATATCTTATTTCATGGAGTTACTGAATATTCATACTTAAATCGATGCACCAGTCGGCTGAACACCTTGTCAGACGACTGCACCGACAGTTCTTAGTTTTGTCAATCATCGCTAGTTCTTTTCATTCATTTACCTTCCCTCCATCATATGTGTCATAGAGAAAATGTAAAAATTAGTGATCACACGATTACGTCTATTTGCACATATGTTTATTCCCACATCATGAAAAATAATTTTCTCGTACCAGTCGACTGGTTCATGCGACAGTCGACTGTACCGACACTTTCGTTCTTATTATCAACAGCATGTTCAAGCAATTTCTAATACATTCAATTTACTTTTTATAACATGGTAGCAATCATAATAATCATGGTATAATTCCTACATTAGAAGTCCTGAGAAACACCCACCTTATATGAAGAAATAATCGAAATCCCGCAAAAGCTCCTCAATATAGTGAACGCCTCCTTGCTCCTCGCACCTTGCTCCTTTGCTCCACACCGAACCTTCAGAGTGCTACTCGGCCTCCACAGAAAAGCACACACACAACTCACAAATACCTCTCTCAATAAAGACAATCTTAGTGTAAAAGAGATGGGGAAATGGGAGGGGTATTTATACTAGGAAATAAGTAGAATAGAGGGCTAGGATTTATTTGGGGAGTTATGAGATCAAAGGTTAGGATGCATTAGGGGGTTGAGAAACTACCCACACTTCACAAAATAACCACCCATGATCTATCCCACTACCCTACTCACATCCGGCCACAAAGGAAGGGTGCTCAATGCACATGTATGTGAGATGCACGTGCATGCACAACCCACACTAAATAAAACTTGTACAAAGATAATAAGTTTCTTATATAAAAAGTGTTACACAAAACAAGTTGTAGGAAATAATAAAAAGTTAAATTTATGGGCTTAAATCCATTTGGGCCAAAATAAATATTTTAAAAAAGAAAATAAGCAAATTAACATTGGGCTTTAAGTAAATATTTTATAGAAAACAATACACTTTATTCATCATGTTGAGAAATAATAGTCAACATGCTACACAAGCATACCATATGTAAAAATAAATAATCTTTCATATATTTGAAAAATCAGGGTATTACATCTACATTGGAAACTGTAGAGTAATGAGTACATGCATTTGAAGCCTACATCTATTGCAGCTGCAGTTGCATTTCTAAGTTTTTTTAATGCTTGTTGGTTGGTTTCATGTTTAATATTTGTTATGTTTAATATACCGATTTGTCCACTTGATAACCATGTTTTATTATACGGAAACACTACTAACTGTGAGTTTTCTCACCTTTTAAGCATATATGGAACGATATAAACAATATAGTTATTATAGTTTTAGAAAAGTACTACAAAAGTATAAGACCGTTATATGCTAGTTGAACTTATACTCAATTACTGTATTGCATTTGGGAAACATGTGTCCAGGCCCTTGGTTTTTGCTCTTTCTCCTCAATTCCCTCATGTCGCATGATTATACTTAGTTCTGCCAATCATCCTTTCTTACCCTTACCAGAGGGAATATTTTTCCTGAAATCTAAAATATATTTTTCCTTAATTAAAACTCAACACAACATTAAGAAAATGAAACTGTATATATAAATCATAATATTGGTATATGCAGTACATTGTAGAGCATAGAAACCAACAATTTCATTAGACTGGTAGATGTTCAATATCAAGAAATTGACACTATATTGGCAATGTTAGATGGTGTCTATATGCCCACTTGATGTTAGATGGCATTATCATCTGTTTCTGTTTAATTACATTATTTGTGTTTGGTTTTCCTCATCTAGGATTTGGTTTATGTTTTCTTCTGAATGAAACTTGGGACTGAACGTGTACAGGTTATTATATTTTGGGAGTCACATCACATACTGTGTTTAATATTGTATCTGTCATGGTTCTCTGGTTTATAATTTTCCATATTCAAGTACAGGATGCAGCCCTGTAGCATGTGAGCAATTGAATATTTACTTGCTTTTATCATGTAGCTGATCAAGTTGTCACTTTAATATTCGCTATTATAACTGAGAGATGGCGTATGCATGACTGTTTGGTCGTGCACTCTCTCTCTCTCTCTCTCTCTCTAGGATGCTTATTGTTTTGATTTTCATAGCAAAAAGTTTCTTGGAAATGCATTTTGGGGACTTAGAGCCCATTATCTAGTTAGAATAATGGACCCTTACTCTATATATATTTTCAGGTTTACATAGTTTACATCCGACTTTCTTGAAAACAATGTGTATACAGTAATAACGTATCACTCTTGGGAACCTAACTGTATTTTTGTAATTATGAGGCTTTCTTTTTAGTATTGCTCTGAATTTTTAAAAAAATGGTTTTCGCTAAAATGTAGTGTGGAACAAAAAGATATATGTTTTAACTTTAAAATTTTACTTAGAAGCACTTTTATGAAAAACTAAAAGCACCACATTTAGGTGTGTGTTGAGCAGAAATGCTAGCAATAGCAATGTTGGTAGAGTACTTTGCCTAAATATGCGAATTGCAATTATAGTAAAATTTTCCAACTCTTGCTTTGAGCATAAAAGTGCATTTATGCTAAAAAGCAATATAAAATTGAGTCTACCTTTAGGTATGCCGATCAAATAGATCGTGTCATGTGGCATGAACTTTCTGGTGCTAAGTGGGTGGTGGTCTTCCATTAAAATCTTCCTCGATGCACCTGCAATGAAGATACTCTACTTGAACTACTGCGGTATGAAAGCAGATTATGAATCATTTTTTGCATACTACATGATGCGAACATCATAAGAGACTTAAGCTATGTCTGCACGCTTGCAAGTTGTGCTATTTGCAGGACGGCTTGTGCAATTAACAATAGTTTTCTCTAACAAATAGTAGAGTATATGGAAGTTACAGATCAATGAAGAAATGTACATATATAGTTAAGAAATTTGTTAGAAATCTGGATTTGCATCGAGGTGTGATTATGATTTTCAATATAGCCAAAGTAGATTACAATTAACGCAACTTTATCATGAATTTAAGATTGTAGCTAGAAAGATAAATTTGATGGAACCCAAGATAGCATTTGAACTACATGATTGAATGATTCATTTCGAAGGAGCTTGTATAACACTTCAGAGTTGTCCAATCTTAAAAACACACTGCTCTGCAATAAAGATTCATTAACTCCGCCTACAGTCAATCCCTTGACAAACATTCATTCAATAGTTTAACAAAGATGAGCTTGTATACCACTTTGAAGATGGATGATTCATGTTTTATTACTATCCTTGTGATTTTTATAGCATGTTCCCCACCATTAGTATAAGCTAGTAATTCTCATGATGTCAAATTCTTAGCAAAGATTGCTATACGGTACAAAAGTTTAAAGAAGAAGAAAGCTTTCCCCGAAGTAACTTAATTTATCAGTCATAGAGCAGAAAGCATGTCCAGCATGTAAATGCAATTGAAGCTGAGGAGGTTCGGGAGGTCTGGAGACAATTTTTCTCACCCATGGGTGGATAATTTCGTTGTTATAAATTAGTGGTTAGTCCTTACTATCGAGGGTTGTCTCAATAAGGCTAGCCTCGAAAGTTCACCTCATATGGCAGCAAAGGGTTCTAATGATGATGTGGCGATTCAAATTTCAGACAACCCTGGGGAAGAAGAGGTTAGTTCATGAAATGTTTAAAAGTATGCTATTTTCTTGCCTTCTCATTCTATTGGAGATCAGACTTAGGGAATGTAATTTAAGCTGAAAATTATCCATTCAATATGCTACTACTGATGGTCGGTGATCAGGCTTAGGGAATGTAATCTAAGCTGATAAAATCTCAACTATGCAAATGGAGTATATGAGCTTTCAAATTGAATTCTGAAGAGAACTATGGTATAAGAAAATTAACTAAAATAAATATTAGCAGATAACATGCTGATCAAGCAATACAATTCGAGCTTGTTTTTGTATAGCTTACAAAATAAGTGTGCTATACAAAATAAGAGCATGTAAATGTTTTCAAGATGAATTTACCTGAATGCCCAGCAAGAGCCGCAGTGTCCCTGACCTTTTACGGGGCTCACTATTCCAGCATCCCTCCAATCTTTCTGCAATGCCAAACACATCATCAAAATATATGATTTAGCTTAAAAAGAAAATAAATTAACTTAATAACCTTGCACTTTAACATATAACCATATATTTTCGGATCAATTTGCTAATTGATTATGTTTCACAAAATATATTGCAAAATAGACTTCAACTTTGTGTTCTGCAATGTGTTCCCCATCCTATACCCATTGTATTCAGTTATTGCATCAGTTCAGATATTATAAATAGTTCCACACCATGTTTATTTATATTTTAAGTGTGTAGATATAAAATATCTACAATAGTCAAAGATACCCAAACACAAATCCATGTAATCGAAGTACAACGATTCTTTTTTAAAAAGCACCTCTTATATAAATCAAATTAAACAATAATGAACATAAGTAACTTGATATGAATACAACAAAAGAAATACTAGAAGTTAACATACATAAACATAAACAATAATTTTTACATAACTCAATGCAACTATTTCAAGTAAACATAACTCTAAAGTGTTATCTTTGGGTTATCTTTGATATGAACACTGCATTGTTATCTTTGGGTTTTCTAAAGTGTACTCTGCAATTCAAAATCAACATAATAAAAGGAAAAAATAAAAATGCATATACTATAATTTATCTTGCTTAATTTCATCAGCAATGCCAAATAAAATCAACGGGTATTTGACAAAAGCAGCTATTAATATAAGTTTGAATATATTTTTGGATCGATTTGCTAATTTACATTCTCTTAGCACACTAATAACAAAATTAAACAGAATATTTTGTTGCATCAGTATCTCTCAGTAAATATCCTGATCACTGTCAAAAATTTATCCCAATCTTACACACAAACATAAATCACTTTGTTTTCTGTTGTATGTATGGGACTAATCTTTCAAAATGAAAGTAAAAACTAATAAAAAAAATGGAAAACTGCTGTAAAACACTTGATAGCTTTCTTTGTAATTTATTATATAGATTTCAAGTCCATTCATCTACAGCCAAGAGCCTAATAAATTCTCCATACACAATTCAAATTTTTATCAAGTTTCCTAATATATTTTTACCACGTAATACACAAACACATTCACAAAACATTCATGAGAGAGAGAGAGAGAGCTTACCCTAAAAGCCGAAATCATACCTGAAATCAAAAGAAAATGCTTTTAAAATCTGTGCAAAAATAAAAATTAAGGGAAGGAGAATCCTCCTCCACTTCTAGCCAATATTTAGACTTACCTCTCTTTCCCAATTCAATTCCGCCGGAAACTTGTCCCAACAGCCCCTTCTTTTTATCTTCATACCTGAAATCAAATCAAATAATAAAGAAAGAGCTTCAAAATCCGAGCTTAAAAAGATTATAACAAAAATGAAAGAAAATAGAGGATCCTTTACCTCTAATTTGACGGCAATGAGAAATCATTTTTCACTTTTTGCCAACTTAACATTCCTTCTTCAAAACAAAAAAAATTTGTTGGCAGTCGGTTGCAAACTATGGTGAAAGAGGAAGATTGGGGTTTCCGACCAATCCAAGTGGGCATACCTCAAAATAAATTTGTTGGCAGTATAAACTTTCTATTTCAGACCAATCCAAGTAACATAGTATAAACTTAATTTTCATTTTTAATTTGTGTGTGACTACTAACTACTAACTACATTTGGAAGTTAATTATTTGCATATTGTAGTCACATCGTATTCTCATCTCGATGTGTCCATATCAGTTCCTTATATAACAGGGGAATGAGATTACAGAGGAACAATAATGAGTTCCACACTTCTAAGAAATATATTAATATGATTTGGTGATTATAACTTCTCAATGACATTGAGAAGGCTAAGCCAAAAGTTGCATCCAAAACTGTGATAGTGCACAAACATCTTAATGGCAATTTGTCTAACACTTATCATGTACAAATTCAATTCGCAAAGCAACCATCTGGTTATCCTGCTAAGAGTCATAATTAAACTACTACAACTATGGACGATACATAACAACAACAATACGATTGTCTAAAATTTTGAGACAAAAACAAAAATCAAAGCATAAAGTATTTTACCAGGAAAAAGTAGCCGCGCATAACAATCCAGAGCGCATCTTGTTCCGCTCCAAAACCCAAATAAGTTCCACACCCAACTTCATATGTCCCCCAACGCCATTACCTACAATTAAAATGTTGTAGTTCATATTCACATTTTATCAAACAGGTTGAGTGCATAAACTAAAAGCAAGATGAAAGTTATCTCAGAATTTAGAGGAGTTGTTGTTTGTTGCTGGCGTCAACATCGAGGATGGGCGTGATCTCATTTCCTTTTTCAAGAAATATAAAACTTAATCACCAAAATACGAAGCTTTTTTGGGAGAAAAAAAAAAATAAAATTGGTGGTCGGGATCAACTCAGTAACTACATTTGGAACCCACAATCTAAGTTTTTACCTGAGACGAAATTAGTGGTCGGGATCAACTCAGGCTGTGGGGGGTTCGGTGGTTTGATGGGGTCGCAGTGGAGCAGGCGCGGTGTTGGCGATGGTGGTTGCTGAGAGCGGAAAGGCGTAGCAGCTGGGGGGTTGGCGACTGGAGGTGGGGGGGTCACTGAAGAGGTGCCTGGAGGTGGAGGGGGGGTGCTGTTCGATGGGGTCGCAGTGGAGCGGCGTCGGGGTTGGCGGTGGTGGTCACTGAGAGCAGAAGGGCGGAGCAGCTGGGGGGTTGGCGACTGGAGGTGGGGGGGTCGCTGAAGAGGCACCAGAGGTGGGGGGATGCTAAAGAGGCGCTGGAGGTGGGGGGGAAAAGAGAGGGAGACAGTGAGAGAGAGCGGGGAGAGAAAGAGCGGTAAGAGAGAGGGAGACAGTGAGAGAGAGAGAGAGACTGTGGGGGGTGTTTTGGAAAAGGGAGAGAGTGTGTGTGTGGGTTTTGAATTTGTGGAGTTTAAAATTTTGGGCGGAAAAATATGTTTTGTGAGGTTAGATGTGGACCATTGATTTTGGGGGAGATTGAATGAGAGCCACTTGATAGCTTTCTTGTAATTTATTATATAGATATATGTATATACAAATATATATGTATATATATATATATGTGACAATACGTATATGGTTCAAGGGATGCTTATAAATATGAGATATAAATATAGTTATATAACCATACGGTTTGAGTTATCTAATTACTGTATATGGATGGAGTTGTGCATTCATTGCGTAATATAAGTGGAGTGTATATTTATATGAAATTAATGGAGTGATATACGTTTATATTGTTGAAATTATATATACTTATAAAATTGTATCTGCAAGATGAGTTAAGTATGAAGAGAAAAAAAGAAATAAAAAGTAAAGTAAATTGTAAACTACCCAAGTTATCGGCTTGGGGTGAACATTAAAGTTAATTGTAATATGAAATGAGAATGAATATTAAAGTAAGTTGTATTATGCGGATAAGTATAAAAAGTAAAGTAAGATGTACCATGTGAATGAAAAGTAAAGTAAAGAAAGTGTATTATGAGAATGAAGAGTAAGTAAGGCGTATGATGAGATGAAAATGATTATAAAAGTTAAATTTTGTTTACCGGTGCCTACAGAAATATTGGAGGTTTGGGCTAGACCTCCTAATACCCAAGAACCGGCTTGGGGTGCTGTGTTTATTAACCAAACTATATTTGGGGTGCGGTGTATATTACCCAAGTTCTACTTGGGGTGCGGTGTATTCCCTCGCTGTCATAGGCTGGGAGGAAGATGTAGCCTTGGACGCGTAAGACCCTTGGTGGGCAGTGGCCCGCGTGTTTATTGGGCTAGGGGCTTCAGTTGGGATGATGTGGAACACTAGTCGACAAATTAATACAATTCTTAAATATGAAATGAGAATGAGAATGTAAAGAAAGTGTATAATATGAAATGAGAATGAGAAAGTAAAGAAAGTGTATAATATGAAATGAGAATGAGGAAGTTGCATAATATGAAATGAGAATGAGAAACTAAACAAAGTGTATAATATGAAATGAGAATGAGAAACTAAAGAAAGTGTATATATGAAATGAGAATGAGGAAGTAAGAAAGTGTATAATATGAAATGAGACTGAGGAAGTAAGAAAGTGTATAATATGAAAGAGAATGAGAAAGTAAAGACAGTGTATGATATGAAATGCAATGAAAAAGTAAAAAAAAAATGGGTTATGTGAATGAGTATGAAAAGTAAAGCAAATGGGTTATGAAATGAAATAAAAAGTAAAGAAATGGTGTTGTGGGAATGAATAAGATAAGTAAAGAAAATGTGTTATAAGTATGTGAATGAATATGAGAAGTAAAGAAAGTGTGTTATGAGAATGAATATGAAATGTAAAGAAATTGTGTTATAGGAATAAAAAGGTAAAGTAAGATGTACTAAGAGAATGAAAAGTAAGATAAGGTGTAATATATGATGAAAATTTTAAGTGATATTATGTGAGGAGAATGGATATTAAAGTAAAAACGTGATATAACATGAGTTTCGTACACCTTGAAAATTGTGTCAAGGAACTACTCACCCGCTATTTCGGTGGAAATGGTGAGAACTACCTGCCTAGGCACAACTCCGAGATGGATCAGTGGGGTGTTGATATGGAAGTTGTATTATGAGAGGAGAATGAAAAGTAAACTGTATTATTGAAAGAGAATGAGAAATTAAAGCAAGTATATTATGAGATGAGAATGAAAAGTAAAATAAGTTATATTATAAAATGCAAATGAGAAGTAAAGTAAGTAGTATGTGGAGATGAGAATGAAAAGTAAAATGTATTATAAATGAGAATGAGAATTAAAGTAAGGCATATGATAAAATGAAAATAAAAGGTAAAGTAAGTTGTATTAGAAAGATGAGAAAATAAAAGGTAAAGTGAGTTGTAATATGAAATGTGAAAGAATATGAAAGTAAAATATATTATATAATAAGAATGAGAAGTAAAGTAAGTTGTATGATGATATGAGAATGAAATATAAAGTAAGTATATGATAAAATGAGAATGAGAATTAAAGTAAGCGGTATGATGAAATAAGAATAAAAAATGAAAGTAAACTGTAATATAAAAGGTGAATGAATGTTAGTGTATTATGAGATGTTATGAGGCGAAAATAAAAATGAATATAATATAAGATGAGAATGAATATTAAAGTAAAAAGAAAATGTAATATGAGTTTGGTATGCCTTGGAATTATGTCGGGGAACTACTTGCCGAGGCACAAGTTCAAGGTAGATTGAGGAAATGTTGATATGATAGATAGGTTGAAGACTAGAAAAACTACTTCTTGTACAATATCCAGTTTTCTTTTATTATATTTTCATGTTTATTCTCAGGTTATAATGAATTATCATCACGGTAGTAAGTTCTTCAAATTTTTTTCATATTATTTATTTTAGTAACTAACCTTGTAGATTATACTCACACCAGTTTGGCTGACCCCTGTTGTGTTTGGGGGTTAGAGGAGTCCCTCCCTGAAGGTGGACCTCCTAGACCCTTTTGCAGGAATCGAGTAGCAGTGAGGTAAGACATGTGGCTTTTTTAGTTTTTGTAGTGTTATTTTCTCAGGAATTAATAAGTTCGTATATGTAGATATTATTAAACTTATATTAGTTAAAGTTATATAAATAAAGGTAGAGTATAGAATTCGTGTAATAATTTGTATTTTGGAAGTTTATGTATGTATTTGTATGAGATGGTATATATAGTGATGAGATAAGTATGTTAAAATCCGTACCCACCTCGTTGTGGAGTATTGGGTTCTGTGTGTTGGTTTTTGAAGGTTTTTCTATGGTATTTCTAAAAATCTATTATGTTTTCAAACGAGTTTTTGGTTTTTAATTTGTATCTTGCATATTATGATGAGATATGCCCCCAGATCCCTATATATATATATATTGCCTGTATGTTGTTGCTTGGATTGGCCTGAGGAGGATTGATATTAAATGCCTAAGTTGTGATATATTTAATTGTTAGCAGAATTCTGTAAGGAATCGCTGCCAAATGGCTAATATTTCAGGGGAGACTCTGCTGAAATTTTAATTAAAATCCATAATAAGATATTAGGAATAACTTAAGTAGTTTTAAAAAAAAATCGGTGAAAAATTGGGTCGTTACAAGAGGTTGAAGGAATCCATCCTTGTCAACTTCCATGAGAATGGAAGAAATGTTTTCATTAAGTGTAGTGTACTTCTCTAAATGAGGCACTGGGAAAGGATGACACTGGCCCGTAACATCCTTCTGGGTCTTCCTGTGTCCATCTTCATCGGTGCTCTTCCATTTGTTCTCGGGTGAGGGCACCTTCTGTTCTTAGGGTTGAATAGCATCTTCCACTCGGATGTACTTCTCGACTCTTTGAAGGAGATCAGAAAAGTCTCGAGGGGGTTTTTTTACGAGAGAAGCTTTAAGGTGCTCTTGCTTTACGTTGTACCTGAAGGAAGCCATGGCTACGGCTGAGTCAAATGAGGTAATGGATCGGGACTCGGCTGTGAAGCTTCGTACGTAATTCTTGAGAGACTCCCCATCCCTTTGCTTCAAGTCAAGTAAGGATTCACTTGTCTTCTCTATCTTGCAACTGGTGATGAAGTGCGTAAGAAAGAGTTCCTCAAGTTGATCGAAGAAGAAGGTGGACCCTGGAGAGATACGAATGAACCACTCCCATGATGATCCCTCAGGGTTGCTGGGAACATCTTGAAGAGGAGGGAGTTGGATGCCTAGTGGATCATCATGATGGTTTTAAAACTCTCAAGGTGGTCTACCGGGTCAGACTCTCCGTTGTATGACTCAAAAGCTGGAATTTCGAAGCTGATTGGCACATGAGCTTCAATGAGTTTTCTAGAGAAGGGGTCAAATGAAGCGGTATGTCCACTCATGTCTTCCCTCTTTTTATTTCATCGGTGTTAGACGGTCTTCCATTTTGTGGAGGTGCTGGAGGACGATGTTGTCTTATTCTTCAGACCTAGCAAACCCATGGAACTCCTCACACCGTGAAGTAATGTAGCGATGAAGGCTACTTTAAAGAGTCCTGTTAGGAACGATGTTGAGAACTTGACAGATCTCATCATTGAAGTTTTGTAATTCTACCATAGGGATGGGTGCTTCTCCCTTCCTAACTATTTTGGGGGTTGATCAGCTTGTTAGAGTTTGGCTCCTTCTCCTACAAGCAGGAGGAGTCCTTCTTCGTCCCCTAGGGGAGGGGGTTCTTCAGCGTCTTTGTCTTCGAAGAGAAGGACTCCTCTTGCTTTCATGGCGTGCTGGATGGGGGACCTCGTCCTCGACTCGCCTTCCATTCAAGCAATTTCTAAGATCGACCCCTATCCAGCTGAGCATGAGGTGCTCTAGGGGGTAGCGTGGAGGGTGTGGAGGTGTATACCGACCCCTGTTCTCACCAATATATTGGACACGACGCTGACTTCTTCGGGACCCCCCTGGTGTAGTCTCTTTGGAGGGAGGTTACTAGGGGGTTGTTGGGGTTGTTCTGTCTGAATAGGTTGATCCTGTTGATGGGGTTGATCCTACTGAGAGGTAGGAGATGAGGAGGAGTTGGAGGTAGCGGGTTGGCACGTCGACTTGAGGTCGTCGTCTTCTATTTCCCCTTTAGAGGCATAGCTGAAAAAAGTTTTTGCCAGTCAATTTTGGTCGAATTCCTTTTCTATTCCCGCAGACGACACCAATCTGTTGTTTTTTTTTTATATGTGGGAGTAAACAGATGATGTGAATTCTTTTTAGAAACAATAAAAAGAACTGACCTTTTTGTTTTCGCCGATATTGACTGTTTCTAACTAATCTTGATTCTTGAATCTGAATCGTTTGAACTGTTGGATCTGATATGGATGGTGACGATTGCTCCGATTGACCTGCAAAAGTCTGAAACACTGGGGTTGGCCCTGACGATAGACACTTCGACGCTCAAGTTAGAAATGAGAAAGATATGAAAGTTTTTAGTGCAAAATGCTGATTACCTGGTTCTTGTGGAGGTCATACGGGTATTTATAGTCGCTTTGGAGGCCAGTTTCAAGATATTGATTTATACCTACTCCCCGATGTTTTGATAGAGTTAGTTATTCTTTTTTTTCATGAAGAGATAAGGTCAGTTACTCTTCTCTTGATAAAGAGATAGAGTTAGTTGACTTCCTTATTCATGAAGAGATAGAAGTGGTTGTGGAGATAGAGTAAGAACTCCTCTCTTGTAAACAAATATGATTTTTGAACCGTCTTTTATGGATAATTATGAGTTTAAAATGGTTTTTAAATAATCACGGACTCCTTCATGTTAGGCTATTATGACAACCCAGTTAAACATGCATGTTTTGGGTTGTTGGGCTTGAAAAAGGCCCAACTCCCGTTTACAGGCCTGTTTCTGGTGAAATTTACTATTTTACCCATGCGAGCTTTAAGATTTGTGCCCAATTTGAATGGTCCTGATTTTTTTCTTTTTACCCACATCACCTACTCACATAGAAGTCATTCAAATACATATGTTTACTAACATTGTGTTAAGTTCAATTAAGACATCTATATATTATAGTTAGGAATTATCATATTGTTTGTGCGTTTGTGTTGGTGTTTATGGTGTGTTCATGTATGTCTGTAACACTGCTGGTAGGTTGCTAATTCAGGTAGTAAAACACACTCCTTACAAATATGAGGAAGTGACTTTGTACATCCCGTTTATGCTGGACGGTATGGTATACATGTACAAAGTAGGAATTGGATGAAAATCGGAGGAAAATCGGAGAAAAAGTGATAAGTATACAGCGGGTTTGCTCGATTCTAAAAAAACTTATCTTGTCAGGCCTATGCTAATGTCACGCCCCGCTTCCCAAAAAGAGAATACGGAATACGGATACGTGACTAAGCCCAGCGAATGGTTTTCATCATCCATAAGCTGTCAGGATCTTTACAATATTTCACAAGAATAATCAGAGTCGAAAGCAAGAAAAGTCAACCAAGCATGCATATATGAATCAAAATACCAACAAAAATACTTGAAACAAAATATATTAATCTCAAATAAACCAGATCTGAATAAGTCAATATCCTGGGTCACATTGCCCAAATACAAATAAATCCAAGTAATCAAGTACAATTGTTCAAGATAAGCAACAAGAAATATTATAGCAAAACTCCAGTATTTAGTATCTCATATCACCAACTCCATCTGGCAACTGTTCTCCAAAATTTGTAATTTAGCAAATTGCAGGAAGAGGAAAAAGAAAACAAAATGCCCGTCAATGCAAGTTACAGGCCGCTTGTAGTATAGGATACAAGTACATGGGAAAAAGGATATCTAATAACATGGAATAGACATAGTAACAAAAATAAAACAACTAGCATGAATCTTGAAACAAAATCAAGTAACATGATATACTAACAGGTACAAGTAACATGTGTCAAGTGTCAACAGTATGCAGATAACAATGTCAGATAACAGTCAGGTAATAGCATATAATAGTGTAACAGATGTCAGTTCCTTACAGTCTTGTGTTTATTACTAACTAGGTAGCACTTCATGCATTCCAAATTTTTACTACATGGTTGCTACATTCAAACAAATTACGATTATATTTCATAAGGGATTCTATAGGTCATGTACTCGGGTATCACAAAATCACAGAACTTGGTCGGTAAACTTGATCGGTAACTTGGTCGGTAAACTTGATCGGTAATAGAAAATTAACTTGGTCGGTAAACTTGATCGGTAACTTGATCCGTAAACTTGATCGGTAAACATGTCACACGGGAAACACGAGTCCCCTTCCGAGTACAGGCTCCTATATTGTCCACAACTAGATCTTTCCCTTAACCTCGACTTAGTTATTTGTTATTATTATCAAACAGGCATGTATGTTTCACAAAATAAGTCAAGAATAACATGGCATGAACAAGTAACAGGTTCAGGTCGGAAAATACAGATACACAGGTGAAGAACAACTCATAAAAGGATAGGACAAAGAACATTCTAGTTCAGGACAGCAAGACAATACTGCACTAAATTTGGAATTTCCATTGCTACAAATATGCAAACCTGGACCCGTCAAAAAATCTAGAAAATAGAATCTCGGCCGAATCCAGCCAATATATATAAGTCATATGGTATTTCACAAAAACAAGTCTCAAAACAAATTTGAATCCAGAAAACGTGTTCAGCTAGAAATCAGAAGATTGTATTCAAAGTCAGGAAAACAGCATGAAAACTCATTAATTAAGTGCACGAAAAATCTGGGGTATTCCCCTATATGTATAACATCATAATATAAAGTTTCATAATTTTTCAATATGAATATTTTAGTCAATAAAAATAAGAAAACATCAAGATGCAGTAGTTTTGTAAATCTGAAATTATAAACACTGTAGTACGAAAACAGAAATATCTCACAAACCATAAATCAAAATCTAAATCCGCCAAAAGGATGATAAAATAGATATATTAGGCTAACTTTCATATTCACGGATATTTTACAAAAAACAGTAGAATTAGGTCGAAAATCAGAGTCTTTACTAAACAGTATGAAAATTCTGCATGTATAGTAATTGTTTGGAAACAAAGAACGGTTTGTAAAACTCATCAAATAAATCCACAACAATTCAGGGTTAATCCCAATCAGGTCTAGTTGTACTGTGTAAAATATTGGATCGAAATAATACTTTTAACATCATGATAAAAATAGATTACTCTTCGGAATTCATCAAAAACAAAATCTGGAAATTTCTCTACACCTCTGTAGTAAAATAGACATAACTCAAAACTCGTAAAATGGAACTAAGATCTGTCAGAAGGATTGGAAAATAGAAAAAATTCTCCACGGTTCATGTTCACAAAATATTTTCATACACTGACCTTAATAGGGTCTAAAATACTGATCAAAACCAAGGTAACAGAAAAATACAGAATTATTCTTCGAACATAAAATCATATAGTTTATGTAAAACTCATCCAAATCAACCCAAACATGAAATATAGTGTACTAGATGTCCAACCAACATGATATAGGGTATTTTTCAAGTCCACGAAAAGTATAGCATGAATAGCACATCAAGCACATGATATCACAAAATAGCATGCATATATACATCCAAAAAATGGTCATGCCTAGTTGTTTCATATTATGTATATCGTGAGGCAACTATGGTCAAATCAACACAATAGAGACAATATATAACAGAGGATTTACACACGAATTGTCTCTAGAACCCAACTACACTACATGCGGTATTTAGTACTTGTATTACACAAAGAAAAGAATACAAGTTACTTGCCTTAATCGACGATGGAAACGACGAAGAAGGAGCAAGAATAATGGGAACGAAGTCCCGGGAAAGAACACGATACCAACGATCATGAACGAGATGATCACGAACAAGATGAACAACCAATCACGAACAAGATGAAGGAGATCGAGATCATGAACACAATCGGACAGCCATATCAAGACTGACGATGATCATGATCAGATCAAAGGTCCAGATCCCCATGATGATGAAGATGATGATGATGATCAAGATCGATCAATCGAACGGCTGCGATCAAAGCAAACTTGATGACCATCATGATCGTGACGATCAAGAAGAGATCGGACAACCCACATCACATGATCAACTCCTTCTTGATCAACAACAACCCACTGGACGGTGAGACGAAGGCCGGTGATTGGAGAGCAGTCAGGGGCTGATGGCGGACGGCGATGACGGGAACGGCTGCCGGTGTCGGGAGGACACCGCGGAGGGGGGAGTGGTGGTTCTGCTGTCGCTGAGAGAAAGAGGGAACATGAGTACGGGGTGTGTGTCGGCATTGTTGCTGTGGTGGCTTGCTATAGGAGGAGGAGCACGACAGGAGCGGTGCGACAGACGGAGGCGCACAGCGGAGAGGAGAGCAAGGACGAGGAGGCAGGGGATCGGAAGAGGGTGCAGCACAATGAATCAGAAGAGCTAGGAGGGGATCGGGATGGGTTTTATAAGAGGTGCAGGGTTGAAGAAGGAGGTGCGGAAGAGAAGGGGAAGAGGATGCAAGAGGTAGGGAAAGGGGTTGTATGGGTTTAGATGGGTAGGGGCGGCTGCAGGTTAGAGCTGATAGGTAAAATAGGGGAGGGGAAATAGCGGTCGAAGGATGAAGAGGTATACAGGGATATGTATATATAGGGTGGGGAAATTTAGGGTTTAGGTGCAGATGGGTTTTGGGTAGGGTTATTAGGGTATTGGGTATTAGGGGAAAAAAGTTACAGGGGCTAACTGGTAGGTGTAAGGGTGGTAAATGGGTAATGGGTATTTGGGTTTAAAAACCAATAAGAGTTTTAGGAAAAATATATAAATAAATAAATAGGATTTTTAATAACCAGTCAAAATTAATAACAATAATAACAATAATAGTAATAAGAGTAATAATAGTAATATATCCTTATCAAAATGCAAAAATCGAGTTTAACAGAATTATTAAAATAATCCAGCCAGTAATAATATATAATATAAATAGTTGATCACTTAGAAATGTAAAATAAAATTAAAATACATCCTCATAAATATAATTTTCAAATCATAAATGAAATAGAAATTTCTTAGAAACAAGAATAAAATTTTGTTAAAATTTGATAAATTGAAAATGTAATGGTCGTAAAAGAATTTAAGAGCGAAAAGAAAGTTATAAAAATTTTAAATACAGAAAATACACCCAAAATACAGAAAACCGAAAAACATGGGTTACAAATCCTACCCACCTTACAACAAAATTTTATCATAGAAATTTGCTTAGGCGGTACATAGGATAAGGTAAAAACAAACTTGGGGAAGGGTAACAAAGCAGAGGATTAATGGGAAAGAAACAAATGGTGGCAACACTAGAAATAAGAAAGAAGTGGATAGCAATGAGGTCAAATGGAATGCATGAAAGAGAATAAGCAATATCAAAAGGAAAAAACAGCACAAAAGAACAAAGCAAGCTAGGCAGTAGGCAGAACTGGAATCAAAGAGAAAATGGACAAGGAAGAATTGAATGAAATAGTGAATGGGTGCATGATGGCAAGATGGAATGCAAGAAAGAAGTAACCGGTATCAAGAATGAAGAAGAACCAGTACAAGACTTGCAAGATGACAAAGCAAAGAGATGAAGAAATAGATAGAGCTGGAATCGAAGAAAGGATGGATAAGGAAGAGTTAGACCAACCAATGAGTCAACAGATGAAGACGAGTACAAGGGATAGAAAGAAGCAAACAAAATAGGAAAGGAGAAACAATAAGAGACTCCTGGGACCTGTGAGTTATGGGCCTACCACACTTCCGCTGCGCCACTCTGATCGGGGAGACTCTGCATGCACATCTTGGAGCAACGATGAGACTTCCTTTCTTGGTGATGGTCCAAGCCGCTAACATGTCATTGAAGATCCAGCAATGCCGACTGATGGACCAAGCAGAAAAATAAAAAGAACGGATGGCACCAAAATCAGAAGGATATGGGTACGAGAAAAATTCATACCCAAGAAGAAATTAATCAAAGAGGACGACTGAAAAAGACGGAAGAATCAAGGAATTGAATAAGAAGGGATCAAAAAGAATGGAATAAGACTAGTATCCAGATCAATGTTGATTATAATTCATTCATGCATGCATTGTGCTAATCCCAGATCGAGCCAAGCTTGTCTAATATATCAGCCGAACTAATACATTAGCCAAATCTAGGCTCTGATACCACTAAAAACCTTATTACGCCCTGCTTCCTAAAAAGAGAATATGGAATACGGATACGTGACTAAGCCCAGCGAATGATTTTCATCATTCATAAGCTGTTAGGATATTTACAACATTTCACAAGAATAATCAGAGACAAAAGTAATAAACTTCTGAATTGTGATTTTTGTAAGTGGCTATTCAGTCAACTTCTGGATTCAGTCCAAAACGAATTCAATGTTATATTGGACTGAAAATCAGAGAACCAAGACTTAGAAGATTAGAGTGCTAGTTTGAATAATTGTTCTTTTGAAAGCAATAAACTTAAACTTTCTTTCAAATGCTTGGAAACTTTCAATGGTGATTCCTAGGCTCTATTTTTATAAAACTGAGTTAAAACGGATATAATCTTTTGAAAATCGAAAAACAAGTTTTGAAATCAGAAAACTGTTGAAACGACTTGAACAGTCGACTGGGTTGCCATGATGAGTCGACCGGCCAAAGTTTGAAAGAGTTCAAACAGTTTCGTACTGATACAGTCGACTGGTGTCATAAGGCAGTCGACTGGTACTCAACAACTGATCTAATTCAAACTGTTTCGACTTTTAATCTTTTGAAAAATGCTCAATTATAAAGATGTGTGAGTGTGTGTGTGACAAGGCTGTTACATCAATCTAAGACTCAAAAAAGGAAAATTATAATTGTTTTACAAGACATGTAATATAACACATTGAAGCATAGGTCTTGTCTTGAGTCTTGAGATTTAGCCTTTGTCTTTTTAGCTTGCTTGATCAATCTTGAGCTTTAGAACCTTGTAGCTTTCTTGATCAATTTGCTTTGAGAGCTTCGTTTGAACACTTTGTCTTTGTGTATACATGGCATTGATACAACCTGCAATATATAAGAGGTAGCACAACATATTTGCATTGTGTTGTAATCATCAAAACCAAGAATCAATATTCTCCCCCTTTTTGATGATAACAACACAATAGCTTACAATAATAGAAATATTACACATGCTCAATGCTCCCCCTAACTAATGTACAATATGCATATGTTGAAAAACATGCACCAAATACACAAACATGCACAAAATACATGAACATACACAGATAGCTATTTTTCTCCCCCTTTGTCATCAACAAAAAATAGAAGGAAAAAATAGGAAATGCAAAGGAGCATTTGCAACATAATAAACACATAGCGAAAGTAAAGTTATACATAGAAATTTGAAATACATTCAAACGACTACATAAAAACAGAAAATACAAAAGAAGTAGAAAAATACAAAAAAAAATAAAATGCATCTAATCAGTCTTCTTCATCGTCATCTTGGGCACCTTGGGAGGGAGGAGGAAACTGAGAGGTGCACAAATGAGCGAGATGGGAAAGACTGGCTTTAAGAGCGTCTTAACGATCCATGATATAATTGAAAGAAGTGTAAAGACTCCTAGGATCATCAAAATCAGCACAAGGACGAGATGAACTAGAAGTAGAAGACTGACGATCTGAAGTGGCTAAGGGGATAGGAGGTGTATTCCTACGAGGTGGAGAGGTGAGAAGTTTCATACGTGCTAGACTTGCACGATCAAAGAACTCATAGTGTTTTACAACACTCGTCTCCTAATCGAGATCAACATCATAAGCAGAGAAGATGTGAGTGAGTAAAGCACCAGAAGGAAGAAATGAAGAATGAGTCTTATTCAGACAATTAAAGATGACTTGACCCCAATTTATTTTTATATTGCCAAAAATTGCATAAACGGCTAGTTGCAACTCATGGGAATACTGGTCATAATTCCCTATTTTGGGGATAATGTTATATGATAGTATGCGTGCAACTAACTTAGCAATAGGAGTAATTGATTGATTGGTCATAGGAGGACCTCGAGTTGGCCAATAAATTCTTGACAATATGGTGTCATCTTTCATCTCAATATCTCCTAATCAATCCGTTCGTCAGACAGACCCAAAATAAGACTTAATCTAGCAGGGGTGATTTTCATGCATTTATTTTTGACAGAAGATAGAATAAAAATCTCGCTATCATCCTCCAATGTAACAACCTTCATATTTGTGTAAAACAAATATATAAGGTGAGGGTAGTAAGAGGGTTGGTTCACTAAAGACAATAAATCAAATAACCCACATTGTTCAAACAATGGGGCGAAAGGAAATCTATCAAGATCCGGAAAGTTTACAAATCTACCCGGAAAAATGATAATTGAACAAATAATGTACCATTTATCAATAAGACTAGGGATTCTTAAGTACTGAAGATAGTCTCTTGAGGATTGTCCCTCCTCTACATTAGTGGTACGAGATCTTTTAGGAGCCATTATGCAAAAACTCTAGAAATAAAGAGATGGAGGATTTAGACCAACAAAGAGACACAAAGATAGGCATAGAACTTCGGGGATCTTTGAGAGGACTTCTCCAACAAAAGATTTTGGATCAAGGGTTGAATCTTGGGGCTCCAAAAATTCTGGAATCTCCAAGCAGTAGCAGCAGCTTACTGGAGACCTCGGAAAAGAGAGAGACATTGAAGAGTAAAGTGAAAAAGAGAGGTAGAAGTTAGGATTTTTACTCAAGGGTAAAGGGCTAGGATCAGATCTAGAGAACATCGAGGGAAGAGATTGGTCAAAGGTGAAAATAAGGTAAAAGAGTCGCCTCAAAAGAAGTGCAAATTTCGAATCTGAAGAAAACTGATTCGTGACAGTCGACTGTATGGTTAGGGCAGTCGACTTAGTCGGGAGCAGAAATAGATAAACGAAAATAGCAAAAATACAACAGGCAGTCGACTGGATTACTGTTCACAGTCAACTTTCCAGAGCATAAAAACTCAGGAAACTTGATATAACGAAAAATACTTAGTCAGTCGACTGAAATAAAGGTTTAAGTCGACTTACCAAAGTTAACATTTCAAGAAATATCATGAAAACTACAAATTGCTAGTTCTCTTCTTAAAGTGATAAATGTGTCTTCCTTCAGTGGTTTAGTAAAGATATCTGCTACCTGTTTAACAGTAGAAATAAAGTGTAAAGAAATATCTCCCTTTAAAACATGATCACGTAGAAAATGATGTCTAATATCAATGTGTTTTATACGTGAATGTTGAACCAGATTTTTAAATAAGTTTATGGCACTGGTATTGTTACACATTATAACAGGTTTAAAAAATGAAATACCATAGTCTAATAGGGTTTGTTTCATCCACAAAATTTGGGCACAAGCCAAACTTGAAACGATATATTCAGCTTTTGTGGTAGATAGGGATACCTAATTTTGCTTCTTACTGCACCAAGATACTAGGGAATATCCCAAAAAGTGACATGTTCCACTAGTGCTCTTGCGATCAGTTTTACTACCGGCAAAATCTGCATCGCTATATAACAAAAGTTGAAAATTATCGGTGCGTGGATAAAATAAACCATACGCAGACGTGCCTTTAATATATCTTAAAATACGTTTCACAGCTTTTAAGTGAGACTCTTTAGGACTCGACTGATATTTAACACACAGACATACACTAAACATAATGTCTGGTCTACTAGCAGTTATATATAAGAGTGAGCCAATCATACCTCAATAGAGTTTTTGATCGACACTCTTACCTAATTCATCTTTGTCAAGGGTAGTTGTAGTAGCCATAGGTGTGGTCTTACTGATTGTGCTATCCATGCCAAATCGTTTGAGTAATTTCTTAGCATATTTTTCTTGATTAATAAATATGTCATTTGGTGACTGTTTAATTTGTAGTCCAAGAAAATAATTGAGTTCACCCATGTGACTCATCTCAAACTCATTTGTCATGGTATTAGCAAACTCTTGACATAGATTACTATTAGTAGAACCAAAAATTATGTCATCTACATATAATTGTATGATCAAAATACCGATCTCAGTTCTCCTAATAAACAAAGTAGTATCTACTTTACCTCTCAAAACCCGTTTCTAAAAGAAAAGTCTTCAATCGATCATACCAAGCACGAGGTACTTGTTTATGACCATATAAAGCCTTTTTCAATTTAAAAACATGGTTTGGGAATTGTTCATGTTCGAAACCAGGTGGTTGCTTAACATAAACATCTTCCTTTATAAACCCATTAAGGAAAGCACTTTTCACGTCCATTTAGAAAAGTGTAAAGTTCATAAAACAAGCAAAAGATATTGGTTCTAGTCTAGCAACAGGAGCCTATGTTTCATCAAAATATATGCCTTCTTCTTGGTTATACCCTTGTGCAACTAGTCTAGCTTTGTTCCTAACGACTTGTCCTGATTCATCTAACTTATTCTTGAATACCCATTTGGTACCAATTATAGTATGATCAGGAGGTCGGGGAACTAAATCCCGTACATCACTCCTTATAAATTGGTTTAACTCATCTTGCATGACATTCATCCAAAACTCATTCTCACAAGCTTCTTGTATATTCTTCGGTTCAAAATCCGACAAGAAAGCCGTGTGAGAAATCATGTTAAATGTCACCAATTATTGTGAGAAATCTTCGGTTCTTCGGTTCAAAATCCGACAAGAAGCCGTGTGAGAGATCTTGTCTGAATACCACGTGAAATGTCACCAATTATTAAGTCATGAGGATGATCTCTAACTTCAACAAAAGATTTTGGTAAAGTTGGAGACATCACAACAGAATCAGTCGACTTGACTTCCTTATCAGTTGACCTATCTGCAAAGGTAGTTTGCTCTAAAGATGTGATAACCTTATTTAAAGGTGATGAATCAGTTTCATCATCTTCAATTAAAGTTGATGAAGGCAGAGATTCATCAAATGCAATATGTATAGATTCTTCAATAGTCAATGTTGACTTGTTGAAGATCCTATATGCCTTACTCCTATTTGAGTATCCTATAAAGATACCCTCATTAGATCTAGGATCAAACTTATCTAAATTATCTTTAGTGTTCAGAATAAAATACTTAGATCCAAATATTTTGAAGTAAGATACTTTAGGAATTCTATCAAAAAATATCTCATAACATGTTTTCTTAAGCGTAGGCCTAATCAAAATTCTATTTTAAACATAACAAGTTGTAGCAACGGCTTCAGCCCAAAAATACTTAGGTAAATTGCTTTCAACAAGCATGGTATGTGCACATTCTTGCAAAGTCCTATTCTTTCTTTCGATCACTCCATTTTGTGGTGAAGCTCTAGAAAATGCAAATGAATGTGTTATACCATTCTTGTTGCAATATTCTGCAAACGTTTCATTCTCAAATTCTCCACCATGATCACTTCTAATAGTGACTATGGTTAGAGACTTTTGATTTTGAATTTGTTTAGAAAAATTAGCAAATTTAACAAAAGCATCATTCTTATGTTTTAAACAGAAAGTCCAAGTGAATCGTAAAAAATCATCTACTAAAACAAATATAAACCTACTTTTATTTAAAGAAGCAACTCTAGTAGGGCCAAATAAATCCATGTGGATTAATTCGAGAGGCCTACTAGTAGAAATTACTTCTTTTGTTTTAAAAGTAGGTTTAATTTGTTTACCTAGTTGACATGCATCACATAACTTATCATTTTTATAGGATAGTCTTGGCAGCCCTTTAACTAGATTATACTTAGACAATTTAGCAAGAGTTTTTATATTCACATGGCCAAATCGCTTAAGTCATAGCCAAGAATCATTATTAGAAGCTACTAAGCAGAAATCATTCAAAAAATTATATGACTTTAAACACAATTCATGAATGTTATTCTTCCCTAAATCCTTGAAAAATTATATTTTGCATGGTAGAGTCATAAATTAAACATTCATCTTTTTCAAAAAAACTATTTTATATCCCTTATCACATAGTTGGCTAATACTTAAAAAGTTATGCTTAAGTCCACTAACTACAAAAACATCTTCTATTGAAGGGTTAGAGTGCTTACCGACCTTGTCTATTCCAATCACCTTCCCTTTCTTGTTGTCACCGAATGTGACTGTTCCTCCATCAATTTCTTGTCTGGAAGATAAGAAGTTGGCATGACCAGTCATGTGCTTTGAGCATCCGCTGTCAAGTATCCACCGATCTCTTTTAGGTACCTATAAAATTTTCAATGTGAATATGGTACCCTTTTCATTGGGTCCAAAAGAGATTAGTTTATGGGAAACCAAACCCAAAGAGAGTTTGATTTTCCACCAAATGCATAAATATGATTAACAGAATTACAAACAGAAAGAATGTATGAATTAATGTAAGTAATTCTATCTTTCGGACTCAGATTGACTGGAACCCATATATTTTTGCTCTGTCCAGTCAACTTTATCGAACCTTTCAGTCAACTGTTACTGAAATCCAGTCGACTGGGAGGTAGAATAGGTCAACTTATCTGAGGTTTTCGTTTCTTTGAATGAAACTCAGAGCCTCTGGACAGGCGACTGATACTTGGGTTCAGTCGACTGGTCTGAACTATAGATTTACATTTATCATTAAAACTCATACAGTTTATTCTTAACACTAGAAATAGATACAGATTTTTTTACACTAGTGTTCTTAGAGACATGAGGTTTTTCAAGAGACATTTGAAAACCAAGTCCAAACCTTTTATTGGATTGCGCTTGATTTTCGAGAACATCATTTAAATTCTCCTTTCCTTTATTAAATTTAGATACATTCATGGATATCTCTTCATAATTTTTCTTTAGAGACACATGATCTATATCTAAACTAGAAAAACGAGAATTTATATATTTCACTTCTTTATCAAGGTCAAGATTCTCTTGGGAAAGTGTTTGATTTACTTTCTCCAAGTTCTTAACTCTAATTTTTTCTTTCTTAAGCTGTAGAAAAATCTCGTTGAAAGCATCAAGTAAATCATTAGAATCATAATCATCACTTACTTGATTTTGAGACGCCATAAAACAAATGTTAGCAACCTCGTTTGTCTCTTTATTTTCTTCTTCCGATGAAGAGTCGCTATCATCCCAAGTTGCTTGGTATACCTTTTTGTTCTTCATGAACTTGTTCTTTGTGTACTTATCCTTCTTGAAGTTAGAAGCCTTTCCTTTAGATTTAGCATTCTCTAGTGGGCAATCCTTCTTCATATGACCTGTTTTGTTATACCTGAAACAAGTTGGAAGTTCATTAGTATCCTTAGATTTTGAATTAAAATTACCTTTCGTTAGGAACTTTTTGAACTCTCGTGAACATGGCTATCTCTTCCTCATCTTCTTCTTCATCCTCGGAGTCCGACATGGCTTTGAATGCTAGTGTCTTCTTCTTTGATTGTTGAGGTTCTAGATCCTTCTTGCGTTCTTCAAGTTGTATTACATACGCCATAAGATTTCCCACAAGATTTTCAAGAGAGAGTTATGTTAAATCGTCGGCCTCTTCTATGGCGGTGGTCTTCTTCTCCCATTCGAGGGTTAGTGCATGAAGAACCTTCCTCACCATTTCGTCTTGAGTGTACGTCTTTCCAAGCGCCACAAGTGAATTTGTAATGTCCGTGAACCTTGTAATCATCTCAGACACATTCTCGTTCTCCTTCATGCAGAACATCTCAAACCTGTGAACAAGAACAAATATTTTAGATTCTTTTACTTTATTTCTTCCTTCATGGGATACCTCGAGTGTGTGCCAAATTTGATGTACGGTTGTTGCATTGGACACACGGTTGAACTCCTCCTTTGTAAGGGCACAAAATAGCGCGTTCATCGCCTTTGCATTGTTCATTGTTTGGTTCTTCATGTCATCGTTCCATTGTGCATATGGAATGGTAGGAGCGGTGTACTCGGTCTCCGTCATGTTCCATATCTCATAGTTGGTGAACTGAAGGTAGATCTTCATTCTACACTTCCAATAGTTGTAATTGGTTCCATTGAAGAGGGGTGGCCTTTGTGTGGACTAGCCTTCATGGTATTGGTTTGCATTAGGAGTAGTTGCCATTGTCTCAACCTGGCTCTGATACCAAGTATTGGATTTTGTAGGCAAGGCAAGAAACACTAGAGGGGGGGTGAATAGTGTTGTATAAAAATTTAAAACGAAATTGAACTTTTTCTTCTATTCAGTCGACTTGAAAAGAGAAATAAGTCGACTGAGGCGTCAGATTAGAAAAGTATTTTAGACAAGTCTGATCAGTCGACTTATAGCGGAAACCATTCGACTTGCCAGACAAGTTTTCGAAAAGTATGTTATACCAGTCTGACCAGTTGACATAAATAAGAGAGGAAGTCGACTGTTCAGACAAGTTTCACAGAGAATTAAAAAGTAAGTAAAGAAAATGCAAGTTCAGAGAAATACAACCACAGAGTACACACGATGTATCCTGGTTCGGTCCTCCTGACCTACATCCAGTCCCCAAGAAACCCACTTGAGATTTTCCACTATTCTTGAAAAAAATACAAGAATACTCTACGACATTTAGACAACAACCTTGTCCAACCCGTAGACCTCTCTCACCACTAGAGAGAGCAAACCCACTCTTCCACCAAGAGTGAAGACCTGACTCTACAACCCAGAGCCCTACTCTCCAACCGAGAGGACCACTCTCACAACCGAGAGTGAAAAGAAAAACAATTAAAAGTTACAATCAACCTATAGCATTGTTTTGTGATTGTGATTTTTGTAAGTGGTTATTCGGTCAACTTCTGAATTCAGTCCAAACCGAATTCAATGTTATATTGGACTGAAAATTAGAGAACCAAGACTTAGAAGATTATAGTGCTAGTTTGAATACTTGTTCTTTTGAAAGCAATAAACTTCAACTTTCTTTCAAATGCTTGAAAACTTTCAATGGTGATTCCTAGGCTCAATTTATAGAGAGGAATCCCTTGAACGTTGTAAATCAGTTTATAAAACTGATTTAAAATGGATATAATCTTTTGAAAATCGAAAAACAAGTTTTGAAATCGACTGGTGCCATAAGGCAGTCGACTAGTACTCAACAGCTGATCTAATTCAAACTGTCAAGACCTATAATCTTTTGAAAAACACTCAATTATAAAGATGTGTGATTGTGTGTGTGTGTGTGACAAGGCTGTTACATTAATCTAAGACTCAAAAAAGGAAAATTACATTTGTTTTACAAGACATGTAATATAACAAATTGAAGCATAGGTCTTGTCTTGAGTCTTGAGTCTTGAGCTTTAGCCTTTGTCTTTGTACCTTGCTTGATCAATCTTGAGCTTTAGAACCTTGTAGCTTTCTTGATCAATTTGCTTTGAGAGCTTCGTTGTAACACTTTGCCTTTGTGTATACATGGCATTGATACAACCTGCAATATATAAGAGGTAGCACAACAACTTTGCATTGTGTTGTAATCATCGAAACCAAGAATCAACAAACGGTTCTTCAAAATCAACAATTTAGCAAATTGCAGGAAAAGGAAAAAGAAAACAAAACGCCCGTCAATGCAAGTTACGGGCCGCTTGTAGTGCAGGATACAAGTACATAGGAAAAAGAATAAATAATAACACGGAAGAGACATAGTAACAAAAAAAGAACAAATAGCATGAATCATGAAACAAAATCAAGTGACATGATATACTAACAGGTACAGTTAACATGTGTCAAGTGTCAACAGTATGCAGATAACAGTGTCAGATAATAGTCAGGTGATAACAGATAACAGTGTAACAGATGTCAGTCTCCTTACAGTCTTGTGTTTATTACTAACTAGGTAGCACTTCATGCATCCCAAATTTTTACTACATGGTTGCTACATTCAAACAAATTACGTTTAGATTTCGTAGAGGATTCTATAGGTCATGTACTCGGGTATCACAGAATCACAGAACTTGGTCGGTAAACTTGATCAGTAACTTGGTCGGTAAACTTGATCGGAAACTTGATCGGTAAACTTGATTGGTAAACACGTCACACGGGAAATACGAGTTCCCTTCCGAGTACAGGCTCTTATATTGTCCACTACTAGATCTTTCGCTTAACCCCAGCTTAGTTATTTGTTATTATTATCAAACAGGTATGTATGTGTCACAAAACAGGTCAAGAATAACATGGCATGAATAAGTAACAAGTTCATGTTGGAAAATAAACATGCACAAGTGCAGAACAACTCATAAAAGGATAGGACATAGAAAATTCTACTTTAGGACAGCAAGACAGTATTGCACTAAATCTGGAATTTCCGTTGCTGCAAATATGTAAACCTGGATCCGTCAGAGAATATTGAAAAATAGACTCTCGGTCAAATCTAGCTAATATATATAAGTCATATGGTATTTTACAAAAACAAGTCTCAAAACAGATTTGAATCCAGAAAACGTGTTTAGTCAGAAATCAGAAGATTGTATTCAAAGTCAGAAAAACAGCATGAAAACACATTAATTAATTCCACAAAAAATCTAGGATATTCCCCTATACGTGTAGCATCAGAATATAATGTTTCATAATTTTTCAATATGAATAGTTTAGTCAATAAAAATCAGAAAACATCAAGATGCAGTAGTTTTATAAATCTGGAATTATAAACACTGCATTATGAAAACAGCAATATCTCACAAACCATAAATCGAAATTCAAATCTGCCAAAGGATGATAAAATATATATAGTAGGTTAACTTTTATATTCACTAATATTTTACTAAAAGCAAGTAGAATTAGGTTGAAAATTAGGGTCTTTACTGAACAATATGAAAATTCTGCATGTATAGTAATTGTTTTGAAACATAGAACGGTTTGTAAAACTCATCAAATAAATCCACAAAAATTTAGGGTTAATCCCAATCAGGTCTAGTTGTACTGTAAAAATTATTGGATCGAAATAATACTTTTAACATCATGATAAAAATAGATTACTCTTCAGAATTCATAGAAAACAAAATTTAGAAATTTCTCTACACCTATGTAGTAAAATAGACATAACTCACAACTCGTAAAACGAAACCGAGATCTGTCAGAAGGGTTGAAAAATAGACAAAATTCTCTACAGTTCATGTTAACAAAATATTTTCATATACTGACCTTTATAGGGTCTAAAATACTGATCAAAAGCAAGGTAACAAAAAATACAGAATTATTCTTCGAACATAAAATCATCTAGTTCATATAAAACTCATCCAAATCAACCCAAACATGAAATATAGTGTACTAGATGTCCAGCCAACATGATATAGGGTATTTTGCAAGTCCACGAAAAGTATAGCATGAATAACACATCAAGCACACGATATCACAAAATAGCATGCATATATACATTCAAAAAGTGGTGATCCCTAGTTGTTTCATATCATGTATGTCGTAAGGCAACTATGGTCGAATCAACACAATAGAGACAATATAAAACAGATGACTCACACACGAATTGTCTCTAGAACCCAACTACACTACAGGCGGTATTTAGTACATGTATTACACAAAGAAAAGAATACATGTTACTTGCCTTAACCTACAACGAAAATGGCAAAGAAGGAGCAAGAATAATGGGAACGGATTCCCAGGCACGAACATGATACCAACGATCACGAACGAGATGATCACAAATAATGAACAATTGATTGCAAATAAGATGAAGAAGATCGAGATCACAAACAGAATTGGACAACTAGATCAAGACTGACGATGATCACGATTAGATCAGACGGTCTAGATCTCCCTGATGATGAAGATGATGATGATGATCAAGATCGATCGATCGAACGACTGTGATCAAAGAAAACTTGATGATCATCATGATCGTGACGATCATGAAGAGATCGGACGGCCCACATCACATGATCAACTCCTCCTTGATCAAGAGGCAACCCACGGACGGCGAGACGACGGCTGGCGACTGGGGAGTAGTCGGGGCTTATGGCGGACGGTGACGGGAATGGCTGCCGGCATCGGGAGGACACAGCAGAGGGGGAGTGGCGGTGCTGCTGTCGCTGAGAGAGAGGGGGAACAGGAGTATGGGGTGTGTGTCGGCATTGTTGCTGTGGTGGCTTACTACAGGAGGAGGAGCACGACAGGGGCGGCACGACAGACGGGGTTGCACAGCAGAGAGGAGAGCAAGGACGAGGAGGCAGGGGATCGGAAGAGGGTGCAGCACAGTGAATCAGAAGAGCTAGGTGGGGATCGGGATGGGTTTTATAGGAGGTGCAGGGTTGAAGAAGGAGGTGCGGAAGGGGCGGGGAAGACGATGTAGGAGGTAGGGAAAGCGACTATATGGGTTTAGATGGGTTGGGCGGCTGCAACTTAGAGGTGATAGGTAAAACAGGGGAGGGGCACTAGCGGCTGAAGGATGAAGAGGTATACAGGGATATGTATATATAGGGTGGGGAAGTTTAGGCTTTAGGTGCAGTTGGGTTTCGAGTAGGGATATTAGGGTATTGGGTATTAGGGGGAAAAAAGTTACTGGGGCTAACGGGTAGGTGTAAGGGTGGTAAATGGTTAATGGGTATTTGGGTTTAAAAACCAATAAGCTTTAGGGGAAATATATAAATAAATAAATAGGATTTTTAATAACCAGTCAAAATTAATAACAATAATAACAATAATAGTAATAAGAGTAATAATAATAATATATGCTTATCAAAATGCAAAAATTGAGTTTAACAGAATTATTAAAATAATCCAACCAGTAAAAATATATAATATAAATTGTTGATCACTTAGAAATGTAAAATAAAATTAAAATACATCGTCATAAATATAATTTTCGGATAATAAATGAAATAAAAATTTCTTAGAAACCGGAATAATATTTTGTTAAAATTCGATAAATTGAAAATGTAATGGTCGTAGAAGAATTAAAGAGTGAAAAGAAAGTTATAAAAATTTTAAATACAGAAATTACAGGGAAAAAAGAAAATACACCCAAAATACAGAAAACAGGAAAACAGGAGTTACAGCTAATATAAGGCTTTTGTCTCAACAAAAGAAATTAATCATACTATCAGAAATTCATAATCATATTGACAGGTATAAATAGAGTAACTGTAACGCCTCGAATTCCAAACACAGGTAATTCGTACAACAAACAAGATTTTTTACTTCAAATTCATACAAAAATACAAGGAATTTAAAACTTTTCCATTTACAACATTGTCCTTTACAATAACACAGCAAAAATGAATAAGTACAATACAACGTGTAATAATGGAAGCTCTTCAATTTTATGACAACCCATCACAGTGACTTCAAGTCCCTGCCAAGTCCAATCATGTAACTAGGAAATTGTAGGCACGTCAGTTGCATACAACTGAGGCAATGCTATAATACAGTGATTCTTCTACTTAAGAAAACACAAACTTGAATGTGAAAAAAATGTGAAAGGTGACTATCATAAACATGTCAATGTATGATATGAACTTAATGCCTAATGCAAATATTACACTACAATGACACTAATGCGTACTTATTTGGATTCTATGCATCTCATACTACATAGGTCTGTGGGCAAGCCCTTAAAGTACTCCTCATTATAAGGTTCAATCCCTCGTCATGAAATCCTACTACGGTAACAAAAGCAAGGTTTAGACATTCCACGAGTACAGATTCCAGTCCCGGAATCCACTACCCAACTATACAGCACCCTCATCGTGCGAACATCCCGCAAGTGCTGATCTAGCCCCAGAATATGTTAGAGATCCGCCTCCTATCCGCCAGACTATTAATGATCCCAGAATCCAATGCCCGATCAATCATAATCCCGGATTTAATTAAGGCTAGTCTCGCTTCGCAAGAAACCACCGACTATGTAGAAACGCCCTACTTACGTTTGCCAGGTTATATCACATCTTCTTTTCTAGTGCCTATCCTTAATTAAATTTTAGTTATCATGACCTAGAACTAGCTAACCGTGCCGGATTTCAACTTACTCAACAACATTTCAGGTCCATATTGACCATTTCACAAAATTTCATTTATCAAAATTGTCGGACATTATGTGTAACCCCTGTTTTCCATTTTGTATATTTTTGAGTGTATTTTTTTTTCTTTTTGAGTATTTGTATTCTTCTTGTATCTCTTTGGACCGTATATTGGATTTTATTTTCAATATATTTATTTTATTATTTTTGTCTTCTTTTATTGTGTTCTTGATTCTATCGTCCGTCCTTTGTTCGTCTCTCTTTGATCAAGCTTTCATTTTTTATTCCCAATATTTTGATTATTCATGTCCTACTTAGTTTACTCATTGTTTCCCGTCTCTTATTGAATTCTATTTCTTTTAAATCCAAAACCAAATTTAATCCCCTCATTACTTTTGGATCCTATACTAATCCTATCCCACTCTGTCTAACACCTAATACCCATTACCCCTTTAATCAACCAATCACCTAAACTATAAGCCAACAGCAACCTATACTACCTGAAACCCAAGTGCACCCAAAACCCGATATCCCCTAACCCGATCACCACTTCAACCTAAAACCTAAACTCTTCACCTTGTACATATATAATACACCATGCATCAGCCCCCTATTCATCCTGTACTTTAGCCACCTTCTCCTACTCAAACCCCATCCCGAGCTCTATCCCCGTGCTACACCCCCGATCCTCCCTACATCACCCTCTGACTCCCGTTCACCCACTTCCAACCACATACCAACCCTCCGCTCTCTCTCTCTTTCTCGTTCTCTCCCTGCCGTCCCTGGTTCCCCTCTGTCGCGATGCCCAACAGCAAGCACAGAAAGCATCAGCAACATGCTGCTGCCGTGCCGCAATGCCGTTGTTCCACTGTCTCTCCGTCCGCTCGCTCTTCTTTGCACGTGCATGGTTTACACGTGTTGGTTTGGTTCGTTGTTTGTTGGTTTGGCTCGTGATCCATTCGTTCGTTTGAGTTTGTGGCTCGGTAATCCGTTCCCGTTATTCTTGCTTGGTGTCATTCTCGTCGTCGGTTAAGGTAAGTAACTGTATTCTTTTCTTTGTGTAATACAAGTACTAAATATCGTCTGTAGTGTAGTTAGGTTCTAGAGACAATTTATGTGTGAATTCTCTGTTATATATTGTCTCTATTGTGTTGATTCGACCATAGTTGCCTCACGACATACATGACATGAAACAACCTAGGGTTGACCACTTTTTGATGTATATGTTCATGCTACTTTGAGATATCTGTGCTTGATGTGTTATTCGTGATATACTTGTCGAATACTTGCAAAATACTCTATACCATGTTGTTTGGACATCTAGTACACTATATTTCATTTTTTTGGTTATGATTTGGATGAGTTCTATGTGAACTAGTGGACATTGTACATGAGAGATATTTTCTGTTTTGCCAGTTTTCAGTTTTGATCAGTATTTTAGATCCTATTAAGGTCAGTATATGAAAATATTTTGTGAACATGAACTGTAGAGAATTCTATCTATTTTCTAACCCTTTGGATGGATCTCAGTTTCGTTTTAAGAGTTGTGAGTTATGTCTATTTTACTACAGAGGTGTTGAAAAATTTTCAGATTGTGTTTTCTATGAATTCTGAAGAGTAATCTACTTTTATCATGATGTTAAAAGTATTATTTTGATCCAATATTTTGCACAGTATAAGTAGACCGATTCGAATTAATCCTGAATTTTTGTAAATTTATTTGATGAGTTTTACAGGCCGTTTTATGTTTCCAAATAATTACTATACTAGCAGATTTTTCTTGCTGTTCTGTATCGAACCTGATTTTTGTCCTAATTCTACTTGCTCTCTATGAAATCCTTGTAAATATGAAAGTTAGTCTACTATATCTATTTTATCACCCTTTTGGTGGATTTGGATTTCGATTTATGGTTTGTGAGATATTGTTGTTTTCGTACTACAGTGTTTGTGATTCCATATTTACAAAACTGTCGTGTCTTGCTGTTTTCTGATTTTACTTGACTACTCTATTTTTGTTGAATTATGAAACTTGATTTTCTGTTACTATACAAATAGGGGAATACCCTAGATTTTTCGTGTATTTAATTAATGAGTTTTCATGCTATTTTCCTGACTTTGAATACAAACTTCTGATTTCTGACTGAACGTGTTTTCTGGTTTCAATTCAGTTTAGAGTATATTTTTGTGAAATACTATATGACATATAAATTTTCTAGATCCAGCTGGGAATCTATTTTCCAGATTCTTCAACGAATTCAGATTTGTATTTTTGTAGCAACGAGAATTCAAGTTTTAGTGCAGCACTGTCTTGCTGTCCTGAACTAGAGTTTTCATTGTATTATCCTGTTATGAGTTATCTTGTGCCTGTACATATTTATCTTTCAACCTGAACCTGTTACATGATCATGCCATGTTAGTATTGCCCTATTTTTGTGACACACACATGCCTGTTTGATAATAATAACAAAATAATCAAGCTGAGGTTAAAGGAAAGATCTAGTAGTGAAAAATATAGAATGTATACTGAGAAGAAGACCTGTGTCCTGCCTGTTATGTGTTCATGACTACATGATTCACGATCTTGTTACCTGATTACCTGACTGCATGCTTCCCTATAGGAAGATGTACTCGGAAGAAAACCACTAGGTTCTGCCTGTTCCTGTATCTGACTACATACTTCCCTATAGGAATGTGTACTCGGAAGAGAACCACTAGGTTCTACCTATTCCTGTTATTCCTGTTATCCTGATCCCTGAGTACACTGCCTATGGACTCCACTACGAAATCTAAACGAAACTGTTTCAATGTAGCAACCATGTAGTAAAAATCGGGATGCATAAAGTGCTACATACATAGTAATAATACAAGACTTGACATAACCTGATACCTGTTACATAATTACCTGTACCTGTACCTGCTCACCAGCTTACTTGTATACCTGATTACCTATTTACCTGTTATATATTTACCTGTTTACCTACTTGCTTGACATTTGATACATGTTACCTGTACCTGTTAGTATACCATGCTACTTGATTCTATTTGCCTGATTCATGTTAGATATTCTATTCTGTTGACATACTTATACCATGCTATGTTCATTTCTGTTGTTATTCTATATTTGTTATTCTTTCCCATGTCCTTGTATCCTACTCTACAAGCATCCCGTAACTTGCATTAACGGGAGTTTGTTTTTCTTTTTTTTTCTTTTTCTACAATTTATTAATTGTAAACCAGGGTGACCAGTTGCCAGATGAAGTTGGCGATATGAGATATTAGTGCTGGAGTTTTTGCATTTATTATTATTATTTCCTATTGCTGCTTGAACAGTTGTATCCGTACTTGGATTATTTATATTTGGGCAATGTGACCCAGAATATTGACTTGTTCAGATCTGATTTATTTGATATTATTATATTTTGGTTTCAAGTAAATTTCTGTTGGTATATTTGATTCAATTATGCATATGTGGTTGATTCTTTTGCTTCCGACTCTGATTATTTCTGTGAGATATTGTAAAGATTCTGAACAACTTATGGATGATGAAATTCATTCGCTGGGCTTAGTCACGTATCCGTATTCCGTATTCTCTTTTTGGAAAGCGGGGCCTGACAAAGTTTTTAGTGGTATCAGGGCCCAGGGTTGGCTAATATATTATACAAGCTTGGCTCGAACTAGGATCGGCTCAACATCTCACCAACCATGCATGAATAAATGAATTATTATTATCAACTTTGATCTAGATGCTAATTGTTTTTGGTTTTGTACAAACTATGGCTCGTAGAGGTTTTACTTCTCATCCCCAGGGAAATCAACCATGGATTGAGGCTGTCACCACTGTGCTTGAGCGCTTGATCAATATGCAGCAGAACCACAGTGACTTGGTGATGGCTACTTTGGAAGCTGTTCGGGTTCCGCAGCCAGCTGTGCCTATGCAGGCAACTCTTCCTCCCTATCCGGGTACAGTCACGGACTTCATGAGGCTGCATCCCGACAGGTTTTTAGGCACTGAGACGCCTTTGGAGGCTGGACAGTGGTTGATCCGGACTGAGCAACTGCTTTTGGCAGCTAGGGTTGCAGATGCAGATTGTGTGGATGTGGTAGCCATCCAGCTGGTGGACTTGGCTCATATTTGGTGGAGGTCCGAGTCCGAAAGGCTCGAACGACCAATCACTTAGGCCACTTTCACTAGGGACTTCTTGGAGAAGTTCTTTCCTAGAAGCACTAGAGTGGAGATGGAGTAACAGTTCTTGGCCCTGAAATAGGTTGGTCATTATTTCTAGTAATAGAATTTTGTTACATATTGTCTATGCAATGTTATAACATGAGACATTCTTGAAACAAGGCTCCAGGTCTGTGAATGAGTATGCAGCTGAAATTACAAGACTTAGCCGCTTCGCTGTTGTTCATGTGGTAAACGAAAAGCTCGTAGATTCATATTAGGACTTGCTCGAGACATTAAGGTGCAACTTGTCTCCCTCCGCTTGCGTACTTATGCTGAGGCTCTCGATGCAGCTCGAGCTCGGGAGTAGGCTCGTGGTGGATTGGCTCTCCCCAGCAGACTGTTCTGCACTCTGCTATTGTTAGGGCTTCCGGTGGGCCAGTTATGAGGCCTATCCCAGTCCATCCGGTCAGGGCAGCTCCTTACTCTTCTTCTGGTTCCCAGAGGAGTGGTTTCTGGGACTTCTATCAGTTGGCTGGGCATGATCGCAAGGAATGTAGGCATGCCAATCGCCGATGCTTTAGGTGTGGCGCCACTGATCATTCAGTGCGAGATTGTCCGCAACCGTAGCTGCAGTTGGTCCTTCCAGCAAGGGGTCCCGTTCAGCAGGTTGCCCCAGCTCGTGGTCCAGTTAGGCCACCGCTTCCTCCTCAATGCCAGATTGTCGGTCAGAGGACCGCTATTCCGAGGAGAGGTCAGGCTTTTAATCTGACTGCTGCAGAGACTGAGTCAGCGGAAGGTGTTGTTACAGGTATTTTGCTTTGCTGTTTTGTTATTTCTTTTTGCTTCTTCTATTTCTCTTGATTTGTTCTTTCATGTTATCTTTCTGCATTTTGTTTTTCTCACCCCCCTGTTCAACCATTTCTTGTTTCTTTGTCTTTGATTCTATCTTAGGTGTTGTCCTTGTTTGCTCTTTCCCTGCTCATGTTTTTTTTATTCCGGGGCAACACATTTTTTTGTCTCCTCTCGATTTGTGGCTTGCCATCAGTTGGAGTATAGCAACATGTCATGGGTTTGAAACATTGTTGATATGGCTAAAAATGGGGTTAAATCGGAGCCATCCAGATTGGGCACGAATCCTGATGCTCAGGGGTAAAAAGGTAATTTCACATACAAGCGGATCCGAAGCGGGTACGGAATCTCCTCCAACAACCCGCGACCGTATCCATACCACTGTTGGGTTCGGGTCCCGACCCGAGGCGAACCCAAAACATCAAGGGGCAAATCAGGATCCCTGATTTAGCCAAATCAACAACCCTGATTTGCTCCCACCGGGAATCAGGGGCTAATTTCCCAAAACAGAATAGGAGGATTTTCCTCCTTGCTGTTAAGCAGGAAATCAGGCCCCTAACTGTTCCAAAGGCGACTATAAATACGACCCCTCTACCACCGTGACCAGGTTAATCACTCTTTCACCACTTAAGCTCTTTCTTAATCTTTTTCTGATTACTGACAAGAGCGTCGGAGGGTGCGTCGCCGGAATCAACCCCGGTGTCTCGCACTTCCTTGCAGGTCGCGGCGGGAGCAAGAAGGCTGAGTCAACTGTTCAGGTTTTTCTCGGACTCACGAATTCTATCTGTTTACCCCCACACCGAAATCAGCGGTAACAGATTGGCGCCGTCTGTGGGAAAACCACACGAACAGCCTCAGCCCATTCTCCGTCGTCCACTGCAGTCATGCCTCCGAAGAAGGTCATATCCAGAGGGTCGAACCGTGTGGGCAACCTCGCCGACCCGGCGAATGAAGTCCCAGTCAATCCTACTCCTCAGTCCGACCTCCCTCCGCCGGCCCAGCAGGGCCCACCTCATCCTCCCAAGCAGCAGCCCAACAATGGTCCGTCCGGTCATAACGGCCGGAAGGAGAAGCAGCCCCTCAATTCGGGCCATGTGTCGGTCCATAATAGGTCCTCGGACTCGATGGCTTCTCATCATCCCGACCTCCGCATCACACTTCTGAACCGCCAGAAGGACGACGACCTCCGCACCCATCTTGACGAGAGGCGGGCCCGAGAGGGAGCCTCCTGCCAGCGTCAGGGTGAGCGGTCCCCGCGTCGCCGAGACGGCAGAAGGTCCCCGGACTGCAGAGGCCGAGCGGCGTCCCCCAAGCGCCGAAGGAGGAGGTCCCGTTCCCCCGGGGATCAGCGTCATCTGAGGGACCGAGAAGTGCCTATCAGTCGGGCCGAATTCCTCCAATTTCAGGAGACCGTTCTACAGGCTCTCAACCTTCGGCAGAACGTCCAGAATGCTCAGAGGGCTCCGACGCCCCCGGGGGATCCCAGTCCTTGCCGCCGAACCCGGAGCCCTTCCCCGGCTCCCAGCAGCCAGCAGCGGCAACAGAGCCCTCGCCGATCCCAGGACTACCGGCACCGCAGTCCACGCTCCCCTTCCTATGAAGAGGAGTCCGGGGGGTCATACGATTACCAGCGGAGGGACGACGCCCTCATCCACCGTCTCCATGAGGTGGAAAGGCATATCGGCCGCATGGACAGGGAGGAAGAGTCCCGAGCGGGAACCTTCCATCCCAGTCGACCCCCCTTCTCACGGTCGATCATGGAGGCCCACATACTGAGGAGTTTCAAACCACCACAGTTTGAAACATACTCAGGGGAATCCGACCCGGTCGATCACGTCGAAAGCTTCAAGACCCTGATGCTGATCTATCAAGCTTCCGACGCTGTGCTCTGCAGGACCTTCCCTACCACCCTCAGGGGGTCGGCTCGGGAATGGTATTCCAGGCTCGCCCCCTCCTCCATCTTCTCGTTCGAGCAGTTTGAAACACTGTTCATTACTCACTTCGTGAGTAGCAGGTGAGCCGAGAAAACAAGTCTGTCCCTGCTGAACCTGCGGCAGGAAAGGGAAGAGAAGCTGCGGGACTATGTGAAAAGATTCACCACAGAGGTAAGGTCTATCGCCTCCTTAGACCAGTCGGTGGCAACCGTGGCGTTCCAGTCGAACGTCCTTAACGCCAACCTCCGATCGTCCCTAGCCAAGAAACCACCGCATGACTTCGCCGACCTCCTCCTGAGGTGCGAGAAATACATCCGAGCAGAGGAGGCTGAAGCCCTTCCGAGCTTCGGAGGGCCCTCCGCAGGTTCGAAGAGGAAGGTGACGGGGGAAGAGGGGTCCAAGAAAGCTCAGAAGGACAATGGCGGTCAGCGTCGCGCTCCCCCCAGGTTCGAGAAGTTCACTCCCCTCACCACCAATGTCTCTACTATCCTGATGGAAGTGGAGAAGGAGGGGGTCATCCCTCCAGCTCCGAGGATGCACACCCCGGCAAAGAGGAGGAACAAAGATAAGTGGTGTCGTTACCACCGAGACCACGGGCACGACACGAACGACTGCCGGGCTTTGAGAGATGAGATTGAAGCCCTCATCCGGAGGGGGCAATTGGCCAAGTTCGTGAAGGCGAACGATCGGGCGGATCGCAATTCTCCTCCGGCTCGGGGGGCTAACAAGCGTTCCGAGCGGCGCGAGGAAACACCCGAGTTCGAGGAGGAAAGGATTCTGCACCTGATCCATGGAGGCCCCATGGGGGGCTCCTCTAATACCTCCCGGAAGGCCTTCATCCGAGAGGTCAACTCGGTTCATAGTGCTCCTCCTCCCAAAGGTCTCGGCGTCCCTGTATCTTTCTCCGATGCCGACCTCGAAGGGGTCCGAACCCCACACTGTGATGCCCTCGTCATCGACCTCCGCATGGCCAACTTCAAGGTGCAGAGGATTTTGGTGGACAACGGGAGCTCGGTCAATATCCTTTTCCTCTCGGGCTTCCGAGGCCTGCACCTGTCCCGAGACCGTCTCAAGCCGGCCGGTTACACTCTCCACGGGTTCACGGGGGTCCCGGTAACCGTCGAGGGGGTGATAACCCTAGACGTTACTGCGGGAAGCACCCCTACTACCCGGACCGAGCCGATGGACTTCATGGTCGTCGACGTCCCGGCAGCATATAATGTCATCCTAGGCCGTCCCGGCCTAGCCGCCCTGGAGGCTGTCCCCTCGGCGTATCATTTGAAAATGAAGTTCCCCACTCGGTCGAGAGTAGGGGAAGTCAGGGGAAGCCAAGAAACAGCCCGAAGTGCTACATGACTTCCACCGGGGGACCAGTGCTCTCGCTCGAGACGCTAGAAATCCTCGAGCCAAAAGCTCGGCCAACGTCCGAGCCGGCGGACGAGCTAGAAGAAGTGCTCTTCTCGGACGAGGATCCGAGCCGGAAATTCCTCATCAGCAAATCCTTGTAGACCGCACTGTGCTCGGACCTGATCAAATGCATCCGAGATAACCGTGACTTATTTGCATGGTCGGCCGCGGACATGCCTGGCATTTCCGAAGAACTGCTCGTCCATCGCCTAAGTGTCGAACCGGGGTGCAAACCGGTTCAGCAGAAGAGGCGCAAGTTTGCCCCCGAGCGACAGCAGGCCATCAAGGAGGAGGTTGATAAACTTCTGAAGGCCAAGTTCATACAGGAGGTAAATTACCCCGAGTGGCTGTCGAATGTTGTAATGGTCAAGAAGTCCAATGGCTCGTGGAGAATATGCATCGACTTCACCGACCTGAACAAGGCGTGTCCGAAGGACCCATTCCCTCTCCCGAACATCGACACCCTTATTGATGCCACCTCGGGCCATGAGCTCCTCAGCTTCATGAATGCCTTCTCGGGGTACAATCAAATCCGAATGTTCCCTCCGGACATTCCGAAGACCTCCTTCGTCACCGACCAAGGCCTCTACTGTTACCGGGTAATGCCGTTTGGATTGAAGAACGCAGGCGCCACCTACCAGAGCCTCGCCAACAAGGTCTTCCAGAGCCAGATCGGCCGAAACATGGAGGTGTACGTTGACGACATGCTCGTCAAAAGCGTCCGAGGCACCGATCATGTAGCCGACCTCCAGGAGGCCTTCGGCGTGTTGAGAAGGCACAGCATGAGGCTGAACCCGAACAAGTGTGCGTTCGGGGTCTCCTCGGGAAAATTCCTCGGCTTCATGGTAAGCCAGCGAGGGATCGAAGCTAACCCCGAGAAGATTAAGGCCGTATTAGACATGGCCCCGCCTCGGAACATCAAGGAGGTGCAGAAGCTCACCGGTCGGCTCGCTGCTATCGGTCGTTTCCTCTCGAAGTCGGGGGAAAAGTGCCTCCTCTTCTTCAAAGCACTCAGGGGGGCTAAGGGTTTTGAATGGGGCCAACCACAACAGGAATCATTCGACCAGTTGAAGGCGTACTTGATGAACCCCCCTCTACTCAGCAAACCTGTCCCGGGCGAGACCCTCTTCGTCTATTTGGCTGCTTCCGAGCAGACCTTGAGCGCTGTCTTAGTGAGAGAGGAGGATCGAACCCAAAGGCCTATCTACTATGTGAGCAAGGTCCTCCGGGATGCCGAGCTCCGTTATCCGAAGATAGAGAAGATGGCCTACTCACTAGTCATAGCGGCAAGGAAGCTTCGACCATACTTTCAGTCCCACTCCATCGTCGTCCCCACCGACCAACCTCTAAAGCAGATCCTCTACAAGCCCGAGACCTCGGGTCGGCTAATGAAGTGGTCCATAGAGCTGAGCCAGCATGACATCACTTACCAGCCCCGGACAGCGATTAAGGCACAGGCGCTCGCCGACTTCATCGTGGAGTCCACAATCCCTGAGGTCGAACACATCCCGAACGGACCCCCCATTTGGGCAGTATTCGTGGATGGGTCCTCATGTAATGAAGGAAGCGGCGCTGGTATCATTCTGAATGGCCCTGACGACTTCGTCCTCCAGTACGCGATCTGTATGAACTTCAAGGCCTCGAACAACGAGGCGGAGTACGAAGCACTCATCGCTGGCCTCGGACTTGCCCGAAGCACTGGGGCGCAACGCCTCCGAATCCACAGCGATTCTCAACTCGTCGTGAACCAAGTCTTGGGCGAGTACGAAGCTCGAGATGAACGGATGGCAAAGTACCTTGCTAGGGTTCGGGATCTCATGGGCCGGTTCGAGGAGGCGCTCATCCAGCGGGTTCCTCGGGAAGAAAACTCACAGGCCGATGCTCTCTCCAAATTGGCCTCGTCCTCCCTGCAAGGTCTCGAACAAACCGTGCTGATTGAAGTCCTCTCTAAGCCAAGCATCGAAGACGAGACACCGGGATCGGTGGAGTCGTTGCCGGTCATGCTGCAGGACAATTGGATGAAGCCCTTGGTGGAATTTCTAAGGGATGGAGTTCTGCCCTCGGATCCCAAAGAGGCTCACCGAGTCAGGACTCAGGCCGAACGCTATGTCTTGATCGAGGGAATACTATACAAACGCTCTTTCTCTCAAATAGAAGGCCGACCGTACCTAAGGTGCCTCTCTCCGGACCAGGCCGAATATGCCCTACAAGAACTCCACGAAGGCGTCGGAGGGGCGCACTCGGGGTTTAGGTCCTTGGCCCGAAAAGCTTTGAATTATGGGTACTTCTGGCCGACCCTCCTTCGAGACGCCGAACGACACGTTCGGCAATGCAGCTCCTGTCAGAGACACTCCAGCATCCGACGCCTCCCTCAGGCCAACCTGGCCTCCCTATCAAGTCCCATCCCCTTTGCAATGTGGGGCATGGACTTGCTAAGGCCCTTCCCTCCGGCTCCGGGTCAGTTCAGATTCTTGGTCGTAGCCATTGACTACTTCTCGAAGTGGGTCGAGGCCGAGCCCCTCGCCACTATAACCGAGAGAAAAGTGGTACAATTCTTCTGGAAAAGCATCATATGCAGGTTCGGCGTCCCCCGCGTCCTCGTAACGGACAACGGGACACAGTTCACAGGCACCACGTTCCGAGCCCTATGCGACGACCTGGCCATTCAGCAGCGCTTCTCGTCCGTCTCCCATCCTCAGTCGAACGGACAGGCAGAAAATGCCAACCGGCAGATCCTCGCAGGCATCAAGAAAAGGCTCGACAAAAGTTCCAAGGGTTTATGGGTCGACCAACTCCCCAACGTTCTATGGAACTACCGCACGAGCAAACGGACCCCCACAGGCGAGTCCCCTTTCAACCTCACCTATGGGTCCGAGGCCGTGATACCTCTTGAGGTCGGAATACCTTCCCCTCGGCTCACAGCCTATGACGAAGCACAGAATGCCAGAGACCTCAGAGCAGAATTGGACTTGATAGACGAGCTGAGGGAAAGGGCGTCGATTCGGCAACAGATCTACCGAAGAAGAGTTGAATTGGCGTACAACAGGAAGGTCTGGCCCGCCAACCTTAAGCAAGGAGATTTGGTCTTGAGAAAGCTAGCTATATCCCTCCCCAGTCAGAAGGGCAAGCTAGCTCCGAACTGGGAAGGGCCGTACAGGATCACGAAAGTTGTTCGGCTAGGAACATATCGCCTTGAAGACCTGGAGGGCAGAGAGCTTCCGAGGACCTGGAATGCCGACCACCTCCTAAAATACCATGAAAGCGCTCCGGCGCCACTCTAAGTATCATAGGATATCGAGCCATTCCAGTCCTCCGACTTGTAACCCATTTTCATAAAATTGTACTATGTAAAACGGTTCGCCGTAGATTATTAATAAAGAAAGCTCTCGCATGTTTTTTGGATTTGTCTGTTTTCTCCCCTCCTATCAACTGCTTTTTAAATACATGATTTCAATCAATGGTTCGGAGTCCACGTTCGGCTCGACCACACCCCCTCGGCTTGTCCCCGGACGAACCAGGGGTAGGTCGTTGTTCATAACTGCTCCCACAACCGTTGAACTACACCGATGGTTCGGAGTCCAACACTCGGCTCGACTTTACCTCCTCGGCTCGCCTCCGAGCGAGCCAGGGGTAGATCGCCGTTCGGAATTGCTCCCACAACCGTTGAACTACACCGATGGTTCGGAGTCCAACACTCGGCTCGACTTTACCTCCTCGGCTCGCCCCCGAGCGAGCTAAGGGTAGATCGTCGTTCGGAATTGCTCCCACAACCGTTGAACTACACCGATGGTTTGGAGTCCAACACTCGGCTCGACTTTACCTCCTCGGCTCGTCCCCGAGCGAGCTAGGGGTAGATCGCTGTTCGGAATTGCTCCCACAACCGTTGAACTACACCGATGGTTCGGAGTCCAACACTCGGCTCGACTTTACCTCCTCGGCTCGCCTCCGAGCGAGCCAGGGGTAGATCGCCGTTCGGAATTGCTCCCACAACCGTCGAACTACAACGACGGTCCCGGGCTCCAACACTTGGCCCCCAGTCCCCCCAAACTCACTTCGGCCATGTAATCCGAGCGATCTTGGCCACTTGCCGAAGACCGAAGCCCTACGTCTCCGGTCGGCCACCGAGCAAGTGCCTTTCCGAGCTCGCAAACGGAGAAAACTCGCTTTCTCCTCAACTTTCGTGCATGATCTCGATCAGATGGCTCAGATCTGGCCACCTGCGCTAAACGACAAGATAGCATTTTCTTGGGAATTGAGCCGCCTCGAAATTCGTGCCAACACCCAACGGCTCAGATCTTGCCACCGGCGCAAAACGACAAGATAGCACTTTCCAAGGGACACGTGCCGTACCTCGTCAGAGTCGCTAAATGACAAAATACAGTACATATGGTAGCCCGTTCGGTTCAACGCTCCCGCCGACGGGACACAGACCTCGGCGCGGACAAACACAGTTATAAACGAGACAGAAGTGCATAGCAATAAAAGATATTTTATTAAACAGCCAGGCTAAAATACAAAGCACGTCTTCTCATGGTTACAAAGCATTGGGAAACAAAATATACGACGCCGACCCACTGCACTTAGCCTTCATATAGAGAAATCTTCACTAGACTGTTCGGCCGACTGTTCGTCCCCCTCGGATGGTAGCTCCCCTGGATCGTTCCGGAGCTTCGCTACCACCGTCTGCAAATGTCGAATCTCCGAGAGCAAATCGTCCCGCTCGGCTATAATCTTCGACTGGTTGTGCCGAATACACTTGACCCGAAGAGCGTTGCTGAATGCAGTTTGTGAGTCCTCGTCCCCTTCTGCAGGGTTCAGCTCGGCGATCCTATCCTCCAGACGCTGGATCTCGGCTTCCCTTAGGTCGAGGACGGACAAAAGGTGAGCCCGCTCACCCTCGGCCCGGCGTAACTCCAGCTCGACGCTCCTAAGACTCAAAGCCGCCGTCCCAGAAGAGGCTCCGGATTCAGAGTCATCATCCGAGCCGTACAGATCAGCATATGAATCGGACGCCTCGAGCTGAAAAAAGGGGAAAGCGAACAACAAGATTTCAATACACTTCCGAGGCACCACACTTGAAGAATTTTCCAATCATATTCAGACATAATGGTTCCACAATACAACAAGATCAAGTCTACGACAACGTTTTACAACAAATCAGAAGGGACACGAAGCGACATAGTCAGGTCCTTCTCGGAAGGGGAACGCTTCGGTTTAAGGAAACACGAGGACGACGAGGCCTGCCCTCCGAGCTCGATCCTAAACCAACAAAGTGCGACCCTCCTTCGCTGCTGGCTCTAGCTACGGCGCCGACCGAGGCCCCGCTCGACGAGACAGCCGCACTGCTCTAAGCGTCGGCTGGACTCCGTCTGGTCACAGGCGAGCGTGTCGCGAGTTCGTAAAACGTAATCCCCCTCTCGCTCTCTTCACGAGTGCACGACGTGCTGCAGACGTTAGCCCTCTCCGGCGCAGGCTTGAGCGACGCGACCTCTTTCTCCAGTTCAATGATCCTGTCTCTCAAAGCGTCGTCCTTCGCCGTCTTCTTCGGACGAGAGGGTCTTGACGAGCCAGAGACGGTGGCGCCCTCAGTCGCGAGCCGTCGGAAGTGGGTGACCTCGATCCCCCTGTCTATCGTGATCCTTCTGAGCCTATCGACTTCGGCCAATAGCCTCTTGCGCTCGGTCGATGCCTTCTCCAGCTCGGAAGTCAGTTTCTCTTCCGCCGCCGAGCGTTCCTTCTCTGCCAATTCCAAGTGTTGGACCTCGGCCAAAAGGTCGTCATTCTTCTGCTCGACGGCAGTAAGCTCCCCACGGAGCCGCTCGACTTCCCCTTCGGGACAAGGAGCTCGGGGGTACTTCCGCAGTTGAAACAGCTCGCGACAGTACCTCCGTAGAGCTGCCCTCGTCTCCTCCAGCTGGCCAAGCAGGAGAAACCGCCTCTGTCGGCTGTCCAAAAGCTCACGCTTCGTTTTGCCCATCTCCTTCCGAAGGTAGACAACCTCCGTGATCGGACCGAACTTCACCTGAAAAGCGGGGATAAATCCGATGGGACAACACACGGAAACATCTACAACTAGTTACGCCCGAATCCGAGGCTCAACACTTGGACAAATTTTGGCCAAACAAAATGTTTTCATTCAAAATCGAAGTGAAAGTTTTACACAAGCGGTGGCCAGTCCGCAATGAGGCTTACAAAAATAAACAAGACGACAAAAGACTAAAAAAGTCAACCGAGTCAGGGGTCGACCTTTTTGTCGCTCGGGTCCGTCGACCCCCCGACCTTGTCCATGCCATCGCCCTCGCCTCCGCCTTCGCTCCAACTCTCCTCCTCGGAGTCGTCCTCCTCCTCGCCCTCGGCTTCGGTCTCCCCTGGGCCTTCGACAGGTTCCATCTCCCCCTCGGGGCCGAGCAGACCCTCGGTGATCCCCTCCTCCCCTTCCACAGGGTCGTAGAAATGGTAGGAGGACGTGTCGAAGCCCGGGTTCTTGGCGGCTACGTGGAGCAGGGCTCGACCGTAGGCATCCTCCATGTTCTGGATCATATGCTGTGCGGCCTCCTCCTGCACGGCCTTCCTCACCTTCTTCACCTTCTCCAGGTGCTTGGCCTTGATCCTCTCCGCCCTCTTCCGAGACTTCTCTGCTTCCGACCGGGCGTTGGCCAACTCCTCCTTCAGCTCGGCTACCTCCTTCTCCTTCGCCTCAAGTTTGGCCACCACGTCCTTCGACAGCTGAGTGGCGTTGGCCAGCTGCTGCTCCAGCCCCTTCACTTCAGCAGCACTCTTCGTCGAGAGAAGCTGCTCGGCATCAAGCCGCTGCGTAGCCTTGACGCGCTCCACCCTCTCCCGCTCCCTCTCCTGCTCCTTGTTCGCGAACTCCTCCACCAGGAAATTAAAGTGGCAGAGGGTCTGAAAGAAAACAGCGGATTAAAATCTGAACCCAAAGACTTAGAAAAAATTCCAGGAAAGAAATTTCAATGAGGGAGAGCCCAGCCTACTTACCAACATAGTATTCCGAGCAATCTGCATCATGGCGTCCCCTGCTTGCCCGGCCTTCAGGGTCGCTCGGTCCTTGGGGGTCTGCAAGTGCTTCACCGCCTCCTTGCAGATGTTGCCGTCGCCCAAGAAGCCGTCGACGTTCATCACCTGCCAGTCGGGGACGAAGATCTGCTTATGACGCTCGGTCAAGATCTTCTCCGCCTCGGCAGTGAGGGGCAGAACCTGGAGGGACAGCACCTCCGTCACGCCGAACGTACCGCTCGACGAACCGGGAGCATCCACCTTCGGGGTCGGAGTCGGCACCTCCGAAGTAGGGGGATCGAGAACGCTGATCTCCCCCTGCTCGAGGACCGCGACCTTCGGTCGGTCGGCAGTCTTCTCGACCGAAGGCTTCTTCGGGGCTCGACTGTCCTGAGGCGCTGCCGACGGCCTCTTCTTCTTCTCCTGCTCTGATCTGCCCTTCGCCACCAGAGCTTTGTAGTCCAGCTTCATCGTCTCTGCACAAGCCGAACGAAAAAACTTAGAAAAATTTTCATGAACTTAAAGCGAAGGGCATAAATACCAGAAGCATACTAGGGTCGATCGGACTGAGACCCCCTCGGAACATGTGCTCCTCAGTGATATCTTTCCAGCTTAGCGCTGGCAGGGCAAGGAGCTTCTTCTGGACCTCTGCCTCCTCCTCACTCAGCGGTGCCTCTCTCTTGGTCCGCTTGGGCAGACCTTCCTTCGCCCAAACCGTCGGTATCACCCACGGCGTTAGGGCTCGGACGAGGAAGTACTTCTCCTTCCAATGTTTGATCGAGTCCGGATTCTCGATCAACTTCACGCTCGTCCGAGGAGAAAGGAAAAACCTCTGCTCGTCCCGCCTTGGCTGGCAAGGTCGAAAGAGACTCCGAAAGAGGAACATACTCGGCTTGGCACCGACCTCTTGGCATCGGAGAACGAACGCCACGACGTGCCTCCATGTGTTAGGCATCAGCTGGGCGGGACTTAAACCGTACCAGACCAGGACTTCAACCACGAACGGGTGGAGGGGAAAGCGGAGTCCGGCAATAAGGGAGTCGGCCGGAAAGACGCATACGTCCGACGAGGACTTTGTGTTGGCTCGGAATCCCGGCCCATGGAGGAGCAGTACATACTCAAGCGGGATCCGGAAACCCTCTCGGATCAGACGAAGATCGGTCTCGGTAAGAGTCGAGATCCTATGGTCCACCTCGGACAGCTCCCTAGGCTCGTTCTCCTCCACCAGCTTAGCCGTACCTTGGGTGACTCTCTCCAAGGTATCCTCGGCGTAGTCCCGGACGCCTCCCACGCTCGACAGGGCAATAGGCTGCCGACCGAACGCCCCCGCTCTCTTCGATGTTTCCACTATCGTGACCACGGCTTTACCTTTTCGGGACTCCGCCACGACTTCCTCGGGTAGCTCGGCCACTTCGCCCTCTTTGTCCGGACGAACGACGTCCTGCTCACTCGGCTCCACAACTCCCTTCCCTTTATCCCCTCGGCCAACGGCTTGCTCCGAGGCGGGGGTCTCATCCGTAATCTTAACCATTTTTCCTAAAAGAGAAGGGAAAGAGACTGACCTTGAAGTGACAGGTGCGGCCGGAAAGTTCGCCGGAAACAAGGAACGCTACCGCGACAGCTAGCAACGCCACCAGAGAGCTAAAAAGTTCGAAGCAAAGTAAAAACTGAAGAGAGAGAGTAAAAGTGAAAAATGAGACTTGGTCTAAGGGGGGGGGGTGAAGATTTATAGTAAAAATGGAACGTCCCTTGGACTTCCAAACAAAAGTTTGCGACTTTTGGGCTGCTCTCGAAACGTCGCGAAGGCCCATCACCACTGTCTCCATCACTTAGTCAACTAGCTCGGCTCCAGGGGGTCTGAATCCGAGCTACAAGCAATCCGAACGTGTCTGCAACAGGGTCCGGTCGGAATCCGAGCAAGTGCCTTCCCGAGCCAGAAAACGGAGAAAACACACTTTCTCCTCAACTTTCGCGCCTGATCTCGATCAGACGGCCCAGATCTCGCCGAGAACACTAAACGACAAGATAGTGTTTTCTTGAGAAATGTGCCTGTCTTGAGATGCGCGCCCTCATCCAACGGCTCGGGTTGCACCACGTCGCTCGGACGATTGAACCCTCGGATGCCCCACCTATGTCTAGAAGAACCAGGAAAAATTTTGATTCAAGGTCTTAAGGCACCGCCCTCGGCGCGCACCCCCCAGGTCCCGTGTATCGGTAGGTATACCGCCGACCCACAGGCCCCGGTCAAAAACAGATCGGTGCTCCCCCCATCTCTAACTCCTCCGGGTTGACATCCATCAGAAGGCATCAGCCCGGAAGGAAGACAGAGATGGGAGGGGGCCCATCAACACTCAGAGATCAGGAGAAGCACACCATTCCGAGCTAGTTGGCTGCAACTAGAAGGCTCGGCCTGGCAGAGGACTCTGGCAACCACGCCTTCACAGTTACAAACAATGAGCTCAGATGGTCCGGAAAAAATCATGGTGGAAGAACGACCGCTCGTCCTTCCGAACAAGCTCACCCCTCAGATTCGGACATGGATGATCACCTCTCCCACCATGGTCTCTGCCGACCCTGACACCCGCTGCGGAGCAAACAGGGAAGGCAGAAGATCTTGGTGGAAGAACGACCACCCGTCCTTCCGAACTAACTCATCCCTCGGGTCCGGACTACGGTCGTCACCGCTACTACCTCGTTGCCCCCCGCTCCTGACATCCACTTTGGGGCCGTCAGGAACAGAGGGAAAACCAGGCAGAAGAGCAACCACCCCTCCGAACCTCAAAAGAGAAGCTACCCAAGGCAGACACCTCCGAGGTCTGAAACTCTATGTTGATTGCGACTGAAATAACAAGGGGAATGGAGTACTTATAGCTTAACCTCCAAGAACCAGCCATTATGATCCTCGGAAGTCGAAACGCCGCACATTAATTGAAGGAGTTATCCCTAATGACCTGAGGAAAGTGGAACGCCGCACAAACCCCAAAGCACCATTAATGCCCTCGGGAACAGGATCGTCTCGAGACAAAGTACGCCACATCGCTCGTCCCGCCGAGACCCCTTGTCCACGGTCGGATTCCGAGCAAGTCCCTTTCCGAGCTCGCAAACGGAGAAAACGCATTTCCTCCTCAACTTTCGCGCATGATCTCAATCAGACGACCCAGATCTCGCCGAGAACACTAAACGACAAGATAGTATTTTCTTGAGAAATGTGCCCGCCTAGAGATGCACGCCGTCATCTAACGGCTCAGACTGTGCCACATCGCTCGTCCTGCCGAAACCCCCTCCCTTCGGTCGGATGCCGAGCAAGTGCCTTCCCGAGCTCATAAATGGAGAAAAAAAGACACCGAGCTACTACGACCGTTGGATCTTTCAGAAATTCGCGCTCTTAATGATGAACGGTCCAGATCGAACGCCGAGGACACTAAACGACAAGATAACGTTTTCTTGGGAAACGTGCCGCCATCCGATGGCCCAGATTGTGCCACGTCGCTCGGATAGCCGAACCCCCTAGTCTCCGGTCGGCAGCCGAGCAAGTGCCTTTCCGAGCTCGAAAACGGAGAAAAAAGCTGCCGAGCGCTAACAACCGTCAGATCCTTCCGAAATTCGTGCTCGTCCGTGATCAACGGTTCAGATCGAGCCACGTCATTAATCGGTATTTAAATTATTTTTTATCTATTTAAATCGTTTTATTTATTTAAAAATTGCGAAAAAATTGCTAAAAATCGGAAAAATTAGCTAAAAATTCTGGAAAATAGTTGGAAATTCAGAGGCACATTTTCGAACCTCTGAACGAACAATTATTACCTAGAATGTACCGCTAAAGACCCCCAAACGATTAGCAAACACATCGCAAAATTAAATAAATACTTCGAAAAAAGAGATAAAAGACCGCCAGATACCCGATGCAGCTAAAGAACCGCACACGACGTCAAAAATTACCTCACTACCCCCTTCGAGATTCGAAATCCTCCACTCAGGACACCGATACAACTCCACCAGCCACTAAAACGGTTAAACTACTCCTCAAAGTCTGATCACACTCAGTCTTTAGGAGTGGGGGGCTCGTGATATGGCTAAAAATGGGGTTAAATCGGAGCCGTCCAGATTGGGCACGATTCCTGATGCTCAGGGGTAAAAAGGTAATTTCACATACAAGCGGATCCGAAGCGGGTACGGAATCTCCTCCAACAACCCGCGACCGTATCCATACCACTGTTGGGTTTGGGTCCCGACCCGAGGCGAACCCAAAACATCAAGGGGCAAATCAGGATCCCTGATTTAGCCAAAGTAACAACCCTGATTTGCTCCCACCGGGAATCAGGGGCTAATTTCCCAAAACAGAATAGGAGGATTTTCCTCCTTGCTGTTAAGCAGGAAATCAGGCCCCTAACTGTTCCAAAGGCGACTATAAATACGACCCCTCTACCACCGTGACCAGGTTAATCACTCTTTCACCACTTAAGCTCTTTCTTAATCTTTTTCTGATTACTGACAAGAGCGTCGGAGGGTGCGTCGCCGGAATCAACCCCGGTGTCTCGCACTTCCTTGCAGGTCGCGACGGGAGCAAGAAGGCTGAGTCAACTGTTCAGGTTTTTCTCGGACTCACAAATTCTATCTGTTTACCCCCACACCGAAATCAGCGGTAACAATTGTGACAGGTGGTGGAGTTGTTATTTGTTCTCGGGAGTGCAGGCAGTGTCCTGTGATTATCTGTAGTGCAGATTTCAAGGCCAATTTGATTGTAATTAGGAATTCAAGATTTGACGTTATTCTGGGTATGGATTGGTTGGGTGAAACCCACGCCATTATTGATTGCCGTGCCAAGAAAGTTGTGTTCAGAATTCCAGATCGCACAGAGTTTGAGTTCCATGCCGGGGAGTTATCTCTTGGCCGAGCTGAGATTGCAGTTGACTAGGAGGTTTGTGCGATGGAATTACATTCAGGCTGTAGGGCTGCAACTCTAATAGTTTGGGATTTCCTGGATGTTTTTTCAGAGGAGTTTCTTGATTTGGGGTTCATCAGACCTAGTGTTTCGTCTTGGGGTGCTCCAGTCCTTTTTGTCAACAAGAAGGATTGTAGTCATCGACTGTGCGTGGATTATCGAGAACTACACAGTGTTACTGTGAAAAACTTTTATCCGTTGCCCAGGATCGATGATTTATTTGATCAGTTGAGTGGAGCTGCTGTTTTCTCGAAGTTGGATCTTCGTTCTGGGTATCATCAAGTCAATGAGAAGGTGACTGATGTACAGAAGACTGCATTGAGGACCAGATATGGGCACTATTAGTATCTTGTGATGCCGTTCGGGGTCACAAACGCGCCCGTTGTATTCATGAGTCTTATGAACCGAGTCTTTTCTCAGTTCTAGGATAGATTAGTGGTGGTCTTCATTGATGATATTTTGGTGTATTCTCGGAATCGGGAAGATCATGCTGAGCATCTTAGAGTGGCTCTGCAAACTTTGAGAGAGAATCAGCTCTATGGAAAACTCAGCAAGTACGAGTTTTGGCTTGACAGGGTTTCTTTCTTGGGGCACATTATCTCGGGTGATGGTGTTTCTGTGGATCCGGCCAAGGTTGAGGCTGTGAAGGATTGGCCTATTCCTAAGTCAGTTTCAGAGGTCAGGAGTTTTCTTGGTTTAGCTTGCTATTATCAGAAATTCGTCCAAGATTTTTCGAAGATAGCAGAACCATTGAGCAAGCTAATTGGAAAGGATCAGAAGTTTTGTTTGTCTGAGGCATGTAGTGAGGCTTTTGTTGAGTTAAAGAATAGATTAACGTCAGCGCCAGTGTTGACTATTCCAGATGGTTCAGGCGGATTTGTAATTCACTGTAATGCTTCTGGTAAGGGTCTTGGAGCAGTTTGATGCAGAAAAGTCGAGTCGTTGCGAATGCATCGAGGGAGTTGAGGCCACATGAGAAGAACTATCCAACTCATGACTTGAAGTTAGCGACAGTGATCTATGCTTTGAAGATGTGGAGACATTATTTACTTAGGGACCGAGTGGAGATCTTTACAGACCACAAAAGTCTCATGTACGTCTTCACCCAGAAGGAGTTAAACATGAGGCAAAGGTATTGGTTGGAACTTTTGGCCGATTATGACATCAGTTTGCAATACCGTCCTAGTAAAATAAACTTGGTGCAGATGCTTTGAGCAGGAGACCGGTAGTTATGTTCTTGACTCAGCAGAGGGATTTGATTGAGCAGATGCGGAGGTTGGAGTTGTATGTTTTGTTGTGAGTTTTGATCGGAGTTGTTTGGTGCTCCAGCTTCAGTCATCTCTTGTTGATCAGATCAAAGAGGCGCAGACTGGTGATGCGCAGTTGCAAGGTTTTCGAGCTGAGGTTGAGTCTGGGTCCAGAACGAACATGGTTATTCATGTTGATGGATCACTTCGTTTTGGATCCAGGTTATGTGTCCCGAAGGATGAAGTTCGTCGGAGGTTGCTTGAGGAAGCACACCAGTCTTCGTATTCTATCCATCCTGGCAATACTAAGATGTATCGGGATTTGAAGCTTCATTTCTTGTGGCATGGTATGAAGGGGGCTGTGGCTCGGTTTGTTTCTTAGTGTTTGATCTGCCACCAGGTTAAGGTAGAGCTTCAGAGAACCGCTGGACTTCTTCAACCACTTTCTATTCCGGAGTGGAAGTAGGAACATATCACTATAGATTTTGTGACCGCTTTGCCGAGGAGTCCTAAGGGTCATAATGCCATTTGGGTGATTATCGACCGTTTGACGAAGAGTGTTCACTTGATTCTTTTTCGTGTCGGACAGTCTACTAACAACCTAGCTGAGAAGTACATGTAAGAGATTGTCAGATTTCATGGGATTCCAGTCAGTATTGTAAACGACAGGGATACGAGATTCAGATTTTAGTTTTGGGAGAGTCTTCAGAACAATTTGGTGAATAAATTAAAGTACAGTACAGCTTTTCATCCCCAGACTGATGGACAGTCAGATAGGACCATCCAGATTCTTGAGGACATGTTGCGATCCTGTATGCTGCAGTTTGGTGGATCATGGGAGGACCATTTGCATCTGGTAGAGTTTTCGTACAATAACAGCTTTCAGGCCAGTCTTAAAGCTGCACTGTTCGAGGCACTTTGTGGGCAGAAGTGCAGATCACCAGTGTGCTAGGATGACATTGGTGAGAAGAAGTTGTTGGGTCCAGAGTCGATCACCAGGACAGTTGATGCAGTGGTTCAGATTAGGAAATATTTGTAGGTAGCTCAAGACAGGCAGAGGCGATGGGCTGATGTCCATCGGAGAGCTTTGGAGTTTGAGGTTGGTGACCATATTTTCCTAAAGGTATTGCCTTGGCGCAGTGTCATTCGGTTTGGTGGTAGGGGCAAGCTTAGCCCTAGGTTTATTGGACAGTTTGATTTTGTGGAGCAAGTAGGCAAGGTGGCCTATCGTCTTGCATTGCCACCAGCTTTATCAGGAGTGCACGATGTTTTCCATATCTCACAACTCAGGAGATATATTCGAGATGAGAGCCACGTAATCGACTATTCTGAGTTGACCGTATGGCCGGATTTGACTTGTGAGATTCCGCCAGTTGCTATTGTGGATCAGCGGGAGAAAGTGTTTAAGAATAAGGTTATCAAGATGGTTCATGTTTCTTGGAATCCTCACTCATTTGGTGAGTTGACTTGGGAGCTGGAGGAGGAGATTCAGCAGAAGTTTCCTCATTTGTTTGAGTAGTTTTTATTTTGTTCTTTTTTTTTATTTTGGGGTTATCCTATGTATCTTCTTGTTGAATTTCGATGACGAAATTCTTCTTGTTAGGTGGGTAGGCATTGTAATCCCTGTTTTCCATTTTGTGTATTTTTGGGTGTATTTTTTTTCTTTTTGAGTATTTGTATTCTTCTTGTAGCTATTTGGACCGTATATTGGATTTTATTTTCAATATATTTATTTTATTATTTTTCTTCTTTTATTGTGTTCTTGATTCTATCGTCCGTCCATTGTTCGTCTCTCTTTGATCAAGCTTTCATTTTTCATTCCCAATATTTTGATTATTCATGTCCTACTTTGTTTACTCATTGTTTCCCATCTCTTATTGAATTCTATTTCTTTTAAATCCAAAACCAAATTTTGAATTCTATAAGCCAACAGCAACCTATACTACCCGAAACGCAAGTGCACCCAAAACCCGATATCCCCTAACCCGATCACCACTTCAACCTAAACCCTAAACTCTTCACCCTGTATATATATAATACACCATGCATCAGAGCCCCTATTCATCCCGTACTTCAGCCACCTTCTCCTACTCAAACCCCATCCCGAGCTCTGTCCCCGTGCTACAACCCCGATCCTCCCTGCATCACCCTCAGACCCCTGCTCACCCACTTCCAACCACATACCAGCCCTCCACTCTTTCTCTCCTGTTCTATCCCTACCGTCGTGGCGCAACCAAGGTTGATGCCTTGGTCCCGCAGTGCTGCCGACCCCTTTTCCCTGGTTCCCCTCTATCGTGACGCCCGATAGCAAGCACAGAAAGCATCAGTAACTTGCTAGCGCTATTGCCGTGTCCGCGACGCTGCTGATTCGTCATCTCTCCGTCCGTTCGCTCTTCTTTTCATGTGTGTGGCTTACACGTGTTTGTTTCGTTCGTTGTTTGTTGGTTTGGCTCGTGATCCATTCGTTCGTTTGAGTTCATGGCTCAGAAATCCGCACTCATTATTCTTGCTTGGTGTCGTTCTCGTCGTCGGTTAAGGCAAGTAACTTGTATTCTTTTCTTTGTGTAATACAAGTACTAAATACTGCCTATAGTGTAGTTGGGTTCTAGAGACAATTTGTGAATGAATTCTCTGTTATATATTGTCTCTATTGTGTTGATTCGACCATAGTTGCCTCACGACATACATGACATGATACAACCTAGGGTTGACCACTTTTTGATGTATATGTTCATATTACTTTGAGATATCTATGCTTGATGTGTTATTCGTGATATACTTGTCGAATACTTGCAAAATACTCTATACCATGTTGTTTGGACATCTAGTACACTATATTTCATTTTTTTGGTTATGATTTGGATGAGTTCTATGTGAACTAGTGGACATTGTACATGAGTGATATTTTCTGTTTTGCCAGTTTTCAGTTTTGATCGGTATTTTAGATCCTATTAAGGTCAGTATATGAAAATATTTTGTGAACATGAACTGTAGAGAATTCTGTCTATTTTCTAACCCTTTTGACGGATCTTAGTTTTGTTTTACGGGTTGTGAGTTATGTCTATTTAACTACAGAGGTGTAGAAAGATTTTCAGATTGTGTTTTCTATGAATTCTGAAGAGTAGTCTACTCTTATCATGATGTTAAAAGTATTATTTTGATCTAATATTTTGCACAGTACTAGTAGACCTGATTGGGATTAACCCTAAATTTTTGTGAATTTAGTTGATGAGTTTTACAAGTCGTTTTATGTTTCCAAACAATTACTATACTAGCAGTTTTTCCTCGCTGTTCTGTAAAGAACCTGATTTTCGTCCTAATTCTACTTGTTCTCTCTAAAATCCTTGTGAATATGAAATTTAGTCTACTGTATCTATTTTATCACCCTTTTGGCATATTTGGATTTCGATTTATGGTTGTGAGATATTGTTGTTTTCGTACTGCAGTGTTTGTGATTCCAGATTTACAAAACTGTCGTGTCTTGTTGTTTTCTGATTTTACTTGACTACTCTATTTTCGTTAGAAAATTATGAAACTTGATTTTCTGTTACTATACATATAGGGGAATACCCCAGATTTTTCGTGCATTTAATTAACTAGTTTTCATACTGTTTTCCTGACTTTGAATACAAACTTCTGATTTCTGACTGAAAGTGTTTTCTGGTTTCAATTCAATTTTGAGTTATGTTTCTGTGAAATACTATATGACTTATATATATTTGCTGGATTCGTCCAGGAGTCTATTTTCCACATTCTTTGACGGGTTCAGATTTGCATTTTGTAGAAACGGGAATCCCAGTTTTAGTGCAGTACTGTCTTGCTGTCCTGAACTAGAGTTTTCGTTATATTATCTCGTTATGAGTTATCTTGCGCCTGTACATGTTTATCTTTCAACCTGAACCTGTTACATGATCTTGCCATGTTATTCTTGTCCTGTTTTTGTGACACACACATGCTTGTTTGATAATAATAACAAAATAATCAAGTCGGGGTTAAGGGAAAGAACTAGTAGTGGAAAATTTAGAAATGTGTACTGAGAAGAGAACCTGTGTCATGCCTGTTACGTTTTCATGACTACATGATTCACGATCTTGTTACCTGATTACCTGACTGCATACTTCCCTATAGGAAGATGTACTCGGAAGAGAACCACTAGGTTTTGCATGTTCCTGTACCTGACTGCATACTTCCCTATAGGAAGGTGTACTTGGAAGAGAACCACTAGGTTCTATCTATTCTTGTTATTCCTGTTATCCTAATCCCTGAGTACACTGCCCTATGGAATCCACTACGAAATCTAAGCAAAACTGTTTGAATGTAGAAACCATGTAATAAAAACCGGGATGCATGAATTGCTACCAAGATAGTAATAATACACGACTTGAGATAACCTGATACCTGTTACATGATTACCTGTACCTGTATCTATTCACCTGCTTACCTGTATACCTGATTACTTGTTTACCTATTACATGTTTACATGTTTACCTACTTGCTTGACACTTGATACATGTTACTTGAAGTATTAGTATACCATGCTACTTGATTCTATTTGCGTGATTCATGTTAGATATTCTATTCTGTTGATATACTTATACCATGATATGTTCATTTCTGTTGTTATCCTATATTTGTTATTCTCTCCCATGCACTTGTATCCTGCACTACAAGCATCCCGTAACTTGTATTGACGGGAGTTTGTTTTTTTTTTTTCTTTTTCTTTTCCTGCAATTTATTAATTGCAGACCAGGATGACTAGTTACCAGATAGAGTTGGCGATATGAGATATTAGTGCTGGAGATTTTGCATTTATTATTATTATTTCATGTTGCTGCATGAACAATTGTATCTATACTTGGATTAGTTGTATTTGGGCAATGTGACCCAGAATATTGACTTGTTCAGATCTATTTTATTTGAGATTATTATATTTTGGTTTCAAGTAAATTTCTGTTGGTATATTTGATTCGATTATGCATATGTGGTTGATTCTTTTGCTTCCAACTCTGATTATTTCTGTGAGATGTTGTAAAGATTCTGAACAGCTTATGGATGATAAAAATCATTCGCTGGACTTAGTCACGTATCCGTATTCCGTATTCTCTTTTTGGGAAGTGGGGCGTGACATTACGGGTCTCGCTCAGCTCCTAGAAACCATCCATCTCAACATAAAGATCCTCTAGGTTAATCTTAACATCTTCACAAAAATTTCCAATTTATTATAAATCATTTAATTCTTTCATTCATTCTCTTTAAATTGCCCGAACGTCTCAAGATCAATTTGACTCGATAAAACCCTTACAAATATCGTACGTTTATTTTCTAAAATACAGTCTTTGTTTATTTCTTAATTTTTCATATCAATCATTTTACAAGAATTCTAGGATGAAATTCATTTCTCAATCAATATAAATTCCAATCAACTAGTCATCCTCAAATAACTAGACAAAAATTTCCAAAAATGTTATAATAGGACTTCAACTGTCTTAATTCAATCAACATCATCTTGTTCTAATATTTCAATTCAAATCTCCAAAATCTGTACTAAAATCATTTATTCAACCCTGGTATTTAATCCAAAACAATTGTACTAATTTTCATGAAATATTAATTCTCCAAAATACCAATATCCTTTTAAATCATCTCTATTCAATTTCTTCAAATCCAATCACCAAATATGTGTTTAATCTTTTATCTAAGTGGAGAAATTAACCCAAAAATATTTGTACAAATTACCATCAAAATATTTTCCCGAAAATTAATTTATATTTCCAATATACTCAAAAACAGTAAATACTACCAAATTCGAGCTCACCAAGACTCAAACCTACAATCTCAAAGATCCTCGGCCATATGCACTAACCAATAATCCAAGACTATTTCTCTATCAACTTCTTTTCAATGTAACAAAAAATATATATAATCAACTATTTGAATGTTCAACTTGAGACATCAACCCAATGGTATTGTAAAAATCATATAAATTCCAATACTACTCCAAAAATAGATTTCTTGGTTTCATAGGAAACATAAATGAGTTTACTACAACTTTGTAGTTAAGATCATCTAAATTCATCCTCAATTACTTCGTCTAATTTCATTTGCAAAACAGTATGTTCAAAATCCTAAAACTACAGCTCATGCAACTTGTAAAAATCACAGAAAATTCTATGCTTCATGAAACTTTGTGTCCTTTAGCTAGAATTAAAGGTATACAAGCCTACTATAACTTGTAGTTATAAGTTTCTCCAAAATATTGTGTCTATAACCCTGAATTCTTCGAAATCAACAGTCGGGTCGAAATATTATACAGAGTGCCCCTGTTTAATCTTGTAAATTCTTCGTGGAAAATCGATTTATTAGACTCCAAAGAAAGTTTAACGAGTCCTTCAAATTCTTAGTTTTGACCTTTCTCAAAATACTTCATCTAAGATGCCGAAATGATCAAAATCTAAAATGTATACAAATTTCCAGCAACTAGCCAACTGCCAACCAGTCCTAAATTTGGATTTTATTAAAATA